>BGPR01013719.1:7578-40403 GCA_013235015.1 Araneus ventricosus | reverse complement strand
AATAAAATGTTTGACATGTGTTATTATGATTCTAATTCTCATGTCCAAGTAACATAAATGCTTGGCCTTTTTTAAGATTCTTTTTTAGTTGTGTGCGAGTTAATCTTAATAATCTCTAGCACTTCTAAATGAATGAGGGTATAAAAGGGATATATTTACACTTTTTATAGTCTAAAATGTAATTTCATTATCTTATACTTGTCATTAATTATCATTGAATTAGTAATTGATTTTTATATTTGTTTTCTGTTAATGTTCAGTAAAATATATGTAATAGTGATTTTTGCCTGTGAATTTTTGCGTATTTTTTACAAATAATTTTCTGTAATTTTAGTAACAAATTTGACAGAAGAAGAAGTTCAGGAACATTTTGATAATTTTTTTGAAGATGTGTTTGTTGAACTGGAAGATAAAGTAAGTATATAACTTCTAGTAATTATTTCCTTAATATATTTACTTGAAAATTGCCCGTCACAGTATGACGGGTGTAAATTGCCTCTTCATTCGAGAGTTTTCCTGACATATTTAAATGGATATATATGTGTATTGATTGAAAACAAATGAAATAAACATATGTTTTATGACAGGAAAATTTTTTTATTTACATATTTCTTTATTTAAAAAAACCTCTAGGTAAACAACATTCCATGTGAAGTATTTTTTGTTGTTTAGCAATTTTATTATAATTCAATAATCATGAAATTCTCAGCTTGTCAAATGTAAGTTAAAATTTCAAAAGAAATTTTTTTCAAAATTCTAATCAAAACAAAGCATTTTTCTGCTTGTCAAGCGTTGCCAAAAAATATTATCAAATTATATCATCATGATAGCAATAAATAATCAGATGCATCGTGGCGTACAAACTATATCACGTACATGATATACCTCTGATGTAATTTACTACTTTCTATTAAAAAATGGAAATTAATTTGAAATATATGATTAATATAATTTAAAATTGCTCGGGAACTATTGATCATAGCGAGATAAATTTTATATCGATCGATAGAAAATTTTATTTCACTATTTTAGAGCTATTAAATTTGAAATTAGAACGGCAATTACTCTTTTAAATTTAAAATTACTGAAATTTAGGTTCTCTAACAATGAAATAATACTGTTTAACGTCTTGCAGTGCTATGGCGCGAGTTTTATTGTTGGTGACGTCAGTGTTACCGAGAGACAGATCTGGGCTATTATATTAGTAATTGTAAATGTTCTATTTCTTTTTGTGATCTCTATGCATATAGTTTCCATTTATATCATATCATGTTTTTAACATACAAATATCGTATTCTGCAGGCATGACTGAGAGCTACTGAAATTTATTATTTGGTGTAAACTTATGCTATAGATTTTTAAAAATTTATTCTTTTTACACTGGAAGTTTCTAGTATAAAGAAATTTATTTTTTATCTTGGCAGAGATACATAATGGTTTAAATCAGAGCTTGTCAATCTTTTTCTACTTTCAACCCCTATTCAGACAGAGAAGTGCATTTCCACCAGAAAAATTTTGTACAACTTCAAAGCTGGAATACAAATAAGTGAATGAAGCATTAAATAACTATTAAATGTAAATTAAATTGTAAGTATTTGTTTAACGAATTATAATGAAATATTTTAAGGCCATATAATTGTCATTACTAATTTTACTCATATATATTGAAAAATCTGAAAGAAAATTGTACTGTGAGTTTTGGGGACTCCCAGCAATTTTGTGTAGGGTGTCACTTGAGGGGGGGGGGGCACAACCTAAACCCCAAGAAAACAGGTTTGAAATAAGTTTTCAGATAGAAATTAAGGATAGGGGGAAAAAAATTGTGAATTATTTGTGTCACTTTAATGGTTGAGTTTTGAATTCTGATATTACTGTAACCATTGCGTGCTGTGTTGTTTTCTGTGAATTATAACTTGAATTTTGTTTCCTCATTTTATTTTTACATTTTTCCACGAGTTTAATCATCATCATCTTAATCTACAGAATGTTTAATCACTACTATGTATATATAAAGAAAAAAACAATCTCTTGTTTGATAATTTAAAATCAATAAGCCAGTCTTGTTGTGCTTTCAGTAATAAAATACTAATATGAAACAATAGCTTAACTACTTGAAATAATTCTTTCTTTCTTATTAACTCAAGTAACAATAAGAGTTCTGACATTTTGTAGTGCCCACACTATAAAACTTAGAAAAAAAACTACTTAGAAAAGGCCAGAAAAATCCTTGAGGATCACATGGTTTGGTTTGAATAGTTGCCAAAGAGATTTAGACCAGATAGTTTATCTACAAATTAGCGCATACACATGATACTGTTTTGATTCTGTGATGACTTAATATCAATTGGGAGTTACACCAGAATTAATTTATTTTTCTAATATAATCTTTCAGCATTTTTTTTGTTTGGTTATTTTGTGTTTGCTTTTTTTCTCTGTGTGGTTGGGAAACAGTGAATCTTTTTGCTAAATTATAGGATCTTCAAAGTATCCAACGGACATTATTGCTATTTGACAGTTTTTTTTTTTTTTTTAAAGCTAAATTAAGCAGTTTCTCTTTTTGTTTTATGTTGCTTCATCGAAGCAGAACTCTGTTAATATTAAATGGAAGTTATACTAGAAGTAATTCATTTTTCCATGTAAGGGAGATTTTTTTTATAGAATTATGATGTATGGGTTATGAAGTATCGGTCTACTTTCTTTTTTAATTTAATTCATCCACAAGAATTCTGTTACCAGTTGGAACTTAGTGTCAATTGTTTCATCAGTTCTGTTTATCATAGTTTTTTTTTTTTTTTTAATTTCTTAATCACTCTGCCCAAGTAGATGAGATTTTCTATTGCAACTTTCGTTAATAAATCTGTGACAATCGGATCTGAGCAAGCTGAAAGCCCGTCTTAGATGGGCACAAATATTCTAGTACTGCAGAAAAGCATTAAAGGCCTTTTTTTAGTATTTCAGTTAACTTTTTGTAAAATTTACATTTTGCTTCTTTCCAAGTCAACTTTAGTGTATGCTGAATCCATAGAAAATATGAAACTTTTAAGGTAAGTTACAGTTTCTCGGGTTTCATTGATTTTTCTGAAGTCGTACATATACACAGAATACTTTTTGCAGTTTTTAAGATTTTATAAAAGCTGTTTACTTTTTCATGTACGAAGTATACAAAGAGAAAGTATCGTTATCATCAAAAAATTCGAACTCGATATTTTGATGAATCTCCACGTTTTAGACCTCCTTGAGTTCAAGAAACACAATTTTTGAATTGTGTCTGCAGGGGTGAAAATCCTCCACGGATCCCCGATTTTCCGCTTTTTTGTATTATTTGTAAACTGATATTTATGCAGGATTCTTTTGTGACTTTTTCTTTTATAAAGCAAAATGTGATTTATATATTTTAGGTTTATTATATGTATTTTATAAAAATATTATAAAACATTATATATTAATTGTATCTATTTGAAGAAACTGAGTAAGAAAACATTGATCTTATAATGTTAAAAATAAGTATTTGTAATTGAAAAAAATCATACATGGCTGTAAGCAAGACCATATTTGTTTCATAATTTTTTTGTGATGAGTAAATCATTCATTAATAAGTGTTTACTTATCTTTTCCTTAATGTATGTCGCTATTCACGTAAAAATGTAGCTACTCTCGTGAATTTTCCTCTTTTTTGTATCTTTGCTGTTTTCACCCCTGTGTCTGTCTGCGAACATGATAACTCAAAAACTATGAGAGCTACATGGTTGAAATTTGGTATGTGATCTTGACACATAATTTGTAGGTTTCTATCAAATTTTGAAAAAAATTCCGTCTACGGGAAGTTTGTCTGCGTTCATGTGAGCACTATGACTCAAAAACTGGAATAGCTGGGTGTATAAAATTTGGTACATGGTTTTTATTATCAGAAATGGAGGAACGTATCAAATTTTGGGCCAAATCCATCAAAGGGTTGACTGTCTGTGTATTCACATATTTGTAAACACAATAACTCCTTAATATAATCACTTAGATAAATGAAATTTGGTATGTGGTCTTCTAACCTTGATTGTAGATTTGTGTCCAATTTTTGTTTCAATCGGTTAAAAATAGCCATTCAAATTGCATTTTCGCTGTCTTCACCATTCTACGACTCAAAAAAAAAAAAGCCTGACCCACACGCGCATTTCTTTACCGTCCAGTCCATACTACGTTCTGTCTCGGCTCACTGCCAAATTTTGTTCCTCTCGAGTGTTTCTGTTATAATTTTAATCCGTTGTTTTCGTTCCAATGAATCATAGCATAAAGAGGCATTTTCTCGAAAATAGTTGCAAATTTGATTTATGTTTAGTTTTATTTTGTTATGTGGTAATGCAATTTATGCCATTATTGGGTTTTGTGATCTTAGCATAAAGAGCCATTTTCTCGAAAATAGTTGCAAATTTGATTTATGTTTAGTTTTATTTTGTTATGTGGTAATGCAATTTGTGCCATTATTGGGTTTTGTGATCTTAGATATTATTGGCTAGCTAAAAGCCCATCTTAGATGGGTGCAAATCTTCTAGTGACTTGGATAATTGAAATTTGGTGTGCAGTCTTCTGATCTTAATTGTAGGTATGTGTCCAATTTTCGTTTCAATCGGTTGAAAAAAAGGCATTCAAATTGGATATTTGGTTTTCTTTGCCATACTATGAAACAAAATGTTGCGACCGCTTCGCTCGTTTTACTGCTGTTTGGCTTATTTTTTTCTCCACCTGTGTTAGGGAGTATATGAGAAAGTTTAGGGGAGACCACTCCCTCTGGTTTAACTAAACATGCCACTACTGACATTTTTCGATGTGTCAGCAAGGTGTTGATATGTTTAGTGTTCAAGTATAAGATTGGAGAAGAGATACATGAACAAAAAGTTGTAATGAATTTATTAACAATAAATAAGGAATATAGTTTCTCTTTTGTTAATGTAATAAAATTATCTTTGAATTCATTAACAATAACTTGTTTAATATTTTATTTCAGTATGGCGAAATTGAAGAAATGAATGTTTGTGACAACCTTGGAGATCACCTAGTTGGCAACGTATATGTAAAGGTAGCTATTAATTTAACTTTTATTTTTGTGAGTCTTTGAAATTGTTTAAGCTAATGGTGTTGAATATGTTAAATTAGAATAAATGTAATAAGTGTCATCAGTTCACTAATTTCAGCACTAGTTCAAGTAAAAATACAAATTTAAGTCTATTCTTATTAATTTATCTTAATTTTGTATCAATCTTTAGATTTCTTTATTGATCATAAACCTGGACATTCAAGTTTTTGGACGTAGTTTTCAAAATAATGCCATTAATATTTTCAGCATAGGATTTTTTTTAGTACTTGCTTCTTTCCTACTAATTTTGTTTTAACTCAATTAGTGTCTGTCCAAAATGAGTCTTTTCTGTCCTGCCATATTCAAAATGGGCAAACACGGGAATACAGTGCTTTTGTTCAGGTATAAAAGATACTATTTTTCATTCTCTTTATGAAAATAATCCTGATAGGTCTTTTAAAGTATAAATTATGAGTGGTCTGTATTTCTTGCAGCTAAAATTCTTGTGGAAAGGATAGAATAAATTTAAGAAATAGACATTGGAGATTGTTTAAATGCTTTATAATTCATTTATATATGTTTATTGCACACATTTACATGATTTGTTTCATGTTTGTAAATATGGAATTTTGTAATTGATTTGTGCTAGAGTTTTGAAATTTTGTGCACTTGTGAGTTCTCAATGACAATGCACTATTTTAATATTTTCAGAACTTAATAATCCATAAATTGAATAATTAAACTTTGATTCCATGTTTATGGATGCCACCTGGTATTTAATTTGAGAAAAAATTAATTAAAAGATTCTATAATATTGATAATAAGGAATTGTAAATTAAAGACTGAAATGTAAGAAATAATTTAAAACTACTTTTTAGTACACCGAAAAAGTGTTTAAAAATCGTTTTATTTATAATTTTGTTTTTCACTTCAGAAGGATTCATAATTTAATATGCAGTTAATTTATTATTTATAATGCTTGCTATTTATTATGTTGTTAAAACTGTGTTAATTGTCAAAATTATAATAATTATTTAGTGCATTTTTATACTTACTAGTTTACTGTTCATTAGTTTCGCAGAGAAGAAGATGCTGAAAAAGCTGTGGAAGATTTAAATAAGAGATGGTTTGCTGGTAGACCTATATATGCAGAACTTTCTCCTGTCACTGATTTTCGTGAAGCATGCTGCAGGCAATATGAAATGGGGTAAGCACATTAATTATTATAATGTGAATTAACTTTAAAATCTTACATCACAGAATTTTAAAGAGTTCTTTTAAAAATAGTTGTTAATTGGTAACTAGCATGTTTAACATGAATCAGTTCAGGCAAAATAAGTTTTTCTAATACTGAACCAAATAATCCTTGCTGAAGAGTTATTTGTGAAGAATAAATAATGTAAACAGTTCATTTGTTACATGAAAACATGATAGAAATAAAATTTGGTAATCAGAGCTTCTAATTTCATTCATGAGACTCTGCTTTAGATTATTATATTATTCATTTTCGATTCAATACTATCTGTTCTGTGTGAAATTAAAATTTTATCTTGCAAGGTACTGTAGGATTTGTTTAAGGTGAAGCAATTTTAGAGTTAATGGATATGGTTAAAGTTTTTTTTTAATTGCTTAATTTTACTCCATATTTCGATATCTTCCCACCTCCTTGTTTGCGAATTATGAAAAAAAATTAATATGCTTCTTTCAATGCTGTAAAAGTGTCTGTGTAAACAAAATGAAACACTTTTTTCATTAAAGAATTAAAGCATGTGCAATAACCAATAAGAAATTTTGTATTAATGTAGAAACTCCTTACTGTTTTGAAATGAAATATCTTTGCATTATCTTCTAAGCTTAATAAATAATATTTCCCCAAACTGCTGTGAATTTATCATATAAAAGTGTAGTTGCTTTTAATTTTTGAAGAGGTTGAGACAAAGTTATCTTCAATAGTTTCTTGAGTTCTGCTTCTTTCAGTTAAAAAAAATATACAGTAGGAAAACCAATTATTTCCCATTGTTATTGAATATAAAATTAAAAATCTAGTTATATAGTTTTATTATTTTTTCCCCCTTATAAATTACTCATTAGTGTTTTGTGAATAGTCTAGTATATTTGTTTTAATATATAATCAAAATATTTCATTTTCTTCGTCAAAATTATTGGACATGTATTTTATATCATTTAGTAACTTGAAAAGGACAAAAAAACTGCATATACCTTTCAATCAAAGTCTTGGTTTATCTTCCTTAATGCTGTGCCTCTCTCGTACATTGTATTTATCCAATAATAATGAAAACAGCTTTTTAAAACTTAAGTCGAAATAGAGAATAGAGTAATTGAGAATATAGCCATATATATTCATTTGAAATTTTTCTTCTATTTATATTAGGGAATGCACAAGAAGTGGATTTTGTAATTTCATGCACTTGAGGCCTATTTCCAGAGAACTCAGACGCGAGTTATACGGCAGACATAGAAGGCGAAAGTAAGTCATGATTTCATATTTATTTTTCATAAATTACAGTTTTCTTAAAGATGTAAAATGCTGACTTACATATGTAATTAAAAGTTGTATTGCATTACTTATTGTGATACTAACAATAGTAGTTCTGTGAACAGTAGACCTGGCACCCAAAAAATGTATATATATCTAAAATCTGCACCTTGTCCCGGTCTTTAAGGCTCCCCCTCCCCAATTAAGTGTGTTTTTGTCAGCATTCACAAAATTACAATTAAATATCTGCTTTTATCAGTATTAATAACAGTTACAATCAAATACCTTGTCATCACCAAAAAGACTTGAATGTTTTAATGATGCATTGTAACCATTAAAACAGCCACCATCTTAAAACGGAATCAAAAAATAAAAATTCTTACACATACGTAATTTTTAAGGACTTCAAGGAACATTCATGTAAAATTCAAAGAAAAGCAAACAGTGCATTTGGCCATGACTGCGTAAAAAACAAATTTACAAACAGATAAAATGTTGAATAGTGAGTTAAAACACAGGGTTTGCACGCATCCTTAAAAGTCCTTACTTTTACATGTAGTCCTTAAAACTCATTACAAATCCTTATTTTAATGCCCCATTTTTTAAAAATGGCTCCTTCAAAATCTTTACTTTTTACTCTGCCATTATTAAAAAAATTTTTAATTTCTCCGATTATCGTTTTTCTGATTCCTCCTTCTTGACGTCTCTAATCTCGGTCGACGTGGCTCTCGCGGAATGGGGGCTCGCGTTCTACGAATCCATATCCATCGCATACACTTTGGAAAATAAGGGAGGAGTTACAGATGGCCTTTATTGGTCCATGGTTCCATAGGAATGATTCTCAAAAGTGCTGTTACCATTTTTAGAACAGTATCAAAGTGATAAACCTTTACTTCCATTTTTTGCCAGTGATGTATTAAAACTTGTTAATGATTGCATGCAACATTTCAAAATTTTGAAACCAGAGAATGAAAGAATTGAGAAACCTGAGACTTGATGCAAATTCAATAGTGACCCAAATTTGTATAATGATAAAAGTTAAGTATATTTAGGATTTACTGCAGAGCAACTAATAAAAGAAAAGATAACAAATAAGGAATTATCAGACAAGGATGTTTGCACACTCAGACAGGATAGTCGGAAAAACATAACAACGATAAAACATTTCATGCAGAAATGTCCTGTGAATTACGCACTATTAAGACATGTGATTTGCATTGATCCATGAGTAATGGCTAGATATCCTGAAAAAGCACAGGAGAAAAATGAAAAAGGTATTGATTGTGTTGTCGACAAATAAACGTATTTTGGAAAAAGATTGCGACAAAATTTTGTTACTCTATGCAGATTTTCTGTTAAATATTGTAAAGCCAAATTCATTTGAATTAACTTCTTTCAATGCAAAGAGTAATTTCCTTGATACTTTTTTACAAACTTATTTTAGCAATAATCGTTATGAAAAAGTTTGGAAGATTATCAAAATGGTTTTAATACTGTCACACAGACAAGGAGGTATTTCGGTGAACAAGGCCCTGGAAATAGAAAATTTAAAAGATGCTTCGTATATTTCCCAGGATTCAAGAATTTATTAAGCTGTCTGGGGCTATTTATAACTTAAAAATTACTAAAGAAATGAGGACAGCTGCCACCTTAGCTAGAGCAAAATACATGCAGTATTTAGAAAGTGAAAGATTGAAAGAAAAGACTGAAGCAAAACAACTGAAACGAAAAGCTCTAGGAGGAAATAGATTTTTTAAAACAAATGAAAATGTTCCAAACAAATGGGGAAGTAAATGATTTAGCTAATGAGGCTGAGAAGTCAAAGAACATAAATTTACTTATTCAATCACATGAACTAAGAAAAACAATTACTGAAAAGAAATTAAAATATATACCTTGGATGTAAAATTGAATGAAAAAATTTGGAATTAAAAGATATTTAATTTGATTACCAGTTTCATGTTTTTTTTCTATCAATTTATTAACTCATATTTTTGAGAGTTTTTGTTGTATTAAATTTGTAATGTATCTTCTATGTTTTATCTTATACTTTATCATCTAATAGGTTGAATTTGCAAGAATGAGACATTTAATTTAAAAATGCGTGCAGCAATTCGTTAAATTTATTCAATTTAGAGGTCCTTATTTTTTGGTTTTTTTTAGTCCTTCTAAGTCCTTGATTTTCTTTTAAGGAAATGTGTATGAAACTGAGACCTTGCTTCACTTGGTTAATTGTACAATATTAAATAGAAAGCAGAAACAATTCCTTTCTCCTTTCATTCTCCCCCCCCCCTCCCTTTCCCTTTGAGAATGAGAATTGCTAGTATTGATATAACAGTATAAAGATGCTAAGGCCCCTTGCACACACGCCGATTTGTGCCAAATGACTTGAAACTGGTTGACTGCATTCCTTTAGTGGAATCAAGAGATCAGTTGGAGCTTGCACACGTACCCACTCTAACAAAATGCCATTCGGTTGTCAGCAATTGCCACTGTGTTTCGTCGGCTGCGGGAGGTCCCAATGACACATTTAAAACTACTAGCCCTTGCACATGCACCGATTTCGGTCGTGGCTTCTTCCCTTTCTTTTCATTAAAAGTAGTTTAATATTTTGAAAAAATATAGAACAATATTTTTAGTGATATATATTGCAGGGAGAGATTTTTCTTAAGCAATTCACTGAACTTCTAAATTTCTTTATTGATATTATCAGTATAAAGATGAGAAAATTACTTATACACAAACAAATTTTTAACGGATAGTTAAAAATAATTATTCTCAGTGGCAGATTAAGTTTGTTAAAAGCCCTGATGCAGAAACATTTAGGGGTCTCTGAAAATATATATATGCTTTTTTACATTTGAACAAGTCGGTTTTTTAGTTTTAAAATAATGTTAATGATTTCACATACATTCCATACTTTTATTTCCAGTTTTTAAATACTTTTTGTACTTGCGATATTATTTATTTTTAATTAGCTTAATAAATCTTTTTTGAATAATTGCAATGCTTTGATGTTAGTAATAGTAAATTTAAACATCATTTTCTAATGAATTTTCACATAACATAATTCTCTATTGAAATAATAATTCTCAAAACAACTTTACTCTCCGACAGCCCTAGAAATAAATATCAATCTGGTGTTTTCACATTGGTTTATCTTCTAGTTTTGATTTATTTACATAATAAATGAAAATTCAGACTCTTGAATCTTGAAGTGTTGCTTTCCATAGTGTGACGTTATCAACAAGGATTTTTAATGTTAACAGATTATAATTTGGTTGTGTTGCCAAGTCAATTCTTAAGGTGCCCGCCTACGTTGAGAACCCACTTCCTGCCTAAAATCAATTTTTTTTTTTTACATCACTCGTATTTATTAATGTATTTACAAGAACGATAATCAGAAAAGAAATTAGAAACATTTTAGTTAAATTTAATAGCTGAAAATGGAAAAGTAAACAAGTATTTGTTTTGATAACAGTATTTTTTTTGCAACAATGTACAAAAGTACAACAACGAAGCATTTTTCATTGTTTTCACTTAATATTTATTTCTGTTTAGTTGCAATTTAGAGTTAGTTTAGCTTGAATTTAGAATATTTCAGTATGAACTTGATTTTCCATGGCGTTATTGAAAATTTTGATAACACTGCGCTGCAAAAAAAAAAAAAATTCGAGCCCCGACACCATTCCTGCAAATTCTTATGTAAAATGACCCACTGAATCCGAATATGACCCCCATTTTGCCCCATCAATCCAATTTGACCGAGAAAACGGTGGGTGATGGGGCAAAATGGGGGTCATATTCGGATTCAGGGGGTCATTTTACATAAGAATTTGCAGGAATGGTGTCAGGGCCGATTTTCATGCAGCGCAGTGTAATTGTTATTTATAATTTTTTATATCGCGATAACCTAAATTATTCTGTAAACTCCCAAAACTCATTTGCATCTAACCAGATGTAAAGTAAATGCTCCCTATGTCACTTATCTCCCGTACATTAGCAATTTGAATTTGAATGACTGTGCGGTATTGTTCCTGAGTATTTAAATTCAACTGAAAAAGTTTTTAGTCAGTGTTTGATTCCCATTTGTTAAATTTGCAAAGATTGTGACTCTTAATTACTGAATTATTTCCGTGTATGTAATTCAACAAAAATGAGTTATTGAATCAAAGAAGTGTTATGTTTGTTATGGCAAGACATCTGAAACGTTGTATCTTCAACATAATCTTTAAGTAAAAGTAACAAGACATTAAAAAATCTGTTTAAATTTTATATTGCTAACAACCGACTGCATTTTGAAGACAATATATAGTTTGAAATATTATTGTAAATATATGCTCTTAAATTGGATTTTTGTATTTCTCAATTCTTCATTGTTTTCATAATTTAAACTAAAATAAAAAAAATTATAAAAAATAGCTCATTTTGGATTCATTTTAACTACAGTAGAAACGACTTTATTCGAGAATGGCCAAAATTCATTTCTATCTAACCAGATGTAAATCCAGTATAAAATTGATCGACACGAATTGGTGTGTCCAAAAAGCAGACCACTTTCAAGTCGATCGGCAGAAATCAGCGTGTGTGCAAGTAGCATAATATTGACGGATGCTTTGATTGATTTATAGCAAGATTCTTTCAGACATTTTTAATTCCATGACTGTAAATTTACTCAAAATTCATCAAAAAATTAACTAGATCTTTATATATTTGCAATTGCTTAATTTATTCTAAACATAGAAATGGTTCACTGTATTTTGAAATTTCTACTTTATTTATCAAATAAATTCTTAACTTTTTACAAATAAAACAAGTATCCTTAACATTTTAAGTTCTATATTTTACCAAAATTTTACACTTCCTCAGAAATACTTGAACTTGCCCCCAAAACTATTTAACTGTCAGATTGTTGAATTGCCAAATTGAGTGGAATTCAGGTTGTCTGTTGGCAGCAGAAGTTAACAATATCAGGTTCACTTCTAAAAAGTCAAATTTTCTAGTAGTGCCATGAAACTTCTTCACTGTGTGGGATTTTTTAAGAATTTGGGTTATAGTTTGTCCTCTTTCCTAGAAAATAACCATTCTTAAAAAAATAACATGGGAAACAAATGTATTTCTTTAGTTTGCTATCATATTCCTAATAGAAAGGAATATTGTTAAGCATAATCCTTATATCCCCTAAATCTTGTAATTCCAATTTCTTTATCTCAATTAGAGGTATAGCTTTCTCTTAAGAACAGTTGGGGGGGAATCCAAAATACAGTTTTGTTATGTATTGAATTCTCTCATGCAATTAAATTAGTACTTTTGAATGTATTGAGTTTTTAGTTTCTTTGTAAGGCCTAAGGTAAAGTACTTATATTCTTGTGGACAAATGTCTTAAGCTCTAATATATATAATACTGCTCTAATAATTATACAAGACCAAATTGTGTCATTTTTTTTCCTCTTAAGAATAGGGCATTGAAAATCTTTTTGTTAATTTCTTTGTTAAATTGGAGAAAATCAAAACTTGTTCCTTTTTACTAGGCCATTCATCTGTTGTGTGTAGTATTTGTTCTAAAGCCATTAAATCATAGACATCCACTTTTATCTAACATTTTTTTTAAAAAAATGTTTGACTATTGAATTTCAATTTAAATTATGTTGTATCCAAAAACTTGTCAGTTTTATTTATATAATACAAATGGATGTTCTGAGCTAGGGTGTATTCATTTTTTCTGATTGTTGCATATGCTGTTAGTATAATTTAATGTTAATACAAAATGCATTCAAATCAATTAAATTTGTTACTAACTTATCAACTAAAATTGACATTAGTTTTATGTATGATGTTAATATATCTGTTATGATACTAAATAGAAAATAATTCATTTGTATTTAATGTGTATGAAAATTTTAATGATTCTGTTTTACAGATCTAGGTCTCGCTCCCGCAGTCGTGAAGCGGTGGGGAGGAAGAGATCTCGCAGCCGAGAGAGACGACGTAGGTCCCGTAGCAGGGAACGAGAAAAGGATAGAGATAGACGAGATAGAGAAGGAAGATTCTAACTCTACATACAAGACCAAATCGTGTCATTTTTTCCTCTTCATACTTTTAAGTCAACACAAGTAGCACATTCAAGCATTATAACAATTCAATGTAATTTTGCCTCATTTTCTATCTACGGATTTAGTGTCAATAAATAAAGGTATTTCTCTCTGTGGAATTTACCTCTTCTTATAATATATCTATTATTAAACCGAAGTCTTTGACCACTAATAACTATTTGGAATAATAAAATTTTTGTAACTTTTATGTGATAATGATGCAGGGTGGTTCATAAGTCCTTAGACTAACTTTAAGGACAGACATACAAAAGCAGGTCATTTTTTTACAATAGAACATAGGGTTGTAAACACAAAGGCTTAGGGGGCGCTTTGTTCAGTGAGTCAAGTAAAAGAAAAGGGTGCACCAGATAAAAATGTACAATGCAGTTTTAATGGAATACAAATTCATAATAGCACAGCAACACAATTCCATGAATAACAGCTTTACAAGTTGCACTCAGCATGATAGATACAATGGCTAATAGTTTGCAGCTGTACAGCAATTGTTAATACAAATTGTACTCAATACGACAGAAACAGTCGCAAGTAGTTTGTAGCTGCACAGCTACCGTTTTGTGCTATTGTGGATTATATTCTATTCAACCTGTGTTGTGCAAGACATTTATCCTATTCTTTTACTTAATATAATGATGAAGAACCTCCTCTAGCAGTCTTCCTTTGTGTTTGCGACGACATTTTATTATTTACTTTACCGTATGCCCGACCTACCTTTAAAATTTGTAAACAACCTTTTGGGACACCTTGTGTATATATAATCTTCTTTTAGTATGGAATATAAAGCATTGAAATTTAATTTTGATTTTTTTTACGAGAGTTACTTGATGAATTGTCAAAAGCCTTGAATTAGTCTCTTAATAATGAGTTAATACATGAAATTTATTACTTATGGAAATGAAATTTTTTGATATTTAATTGAAGCACTAGATGTATGAACAATTGCATGGTCAGAGGATTTTTTTTTCTTTATTGAAATGAGAGATTTTAAAAAAAGGAAATCATTCCACAAATGCTGATTCTTGGATTCTGAAACCCTCACACTTTTATGCTTATGCTAGGCACAGTTGATTTCACCAAAATAACTGTGAAGTGAAAAATGAAGAGGGAGATGCTTACATTTTACTTGGTGTGACCTAACAAAGAATTTCAGAAATGTGCTCGTCCTATTCGTTGCATGTCGCCGCTTTCTGGAGTAAAATCGTCCAAAGATGTCAGAAACGATCAGGATGTAATCTGTTTGTGATAAGCAGATCGATTTCAGAACGAAGCTGTGGCTAAATCTGATTTTAACTTGGTGAAAATTAAGTAGTGCTGATTTTTGTATGTTTATAGTATTCTATGTATTTGATAAACATAATATTTACAATTGAAATATAGAAGATGATTCCATTTTAGAGTTTGCACATTGGACATTTTTTTTTAATTTATCTTTTTCCTGCAATTAATATAAAATCATTAGTCAATCGAAATTTCAAAGATTATTGGTTAGCTCCTTCTGTTGATAGTGAATTCGCAAACCAGTAATATTTCTATTTCGCATGTACCATGGTGGTAAGATATCAGTTTTGAGGTCGGAAGGTTCCCGGTTCGAAACCAAATTCGACCAAGGATCCGCCTTGTAGTCTACCCACCTGGAAAAGTCGGGCAACTTTTTTGGGTCTGGAAAAGTGGGGGAACTTTGCATTTTTCTGGTGAAAACCTGGAAACATTTCTTGAGTAAAAAAATTCAATTTGAAAAGATTTGCTTTTTTTCTTTCTCTTAAAAAATTTTTGTAAAAATTCCCCTGAATTTTTTTTTTTTTTTTTTTTTTTTTTACTACAACTTGATACTGCTAGAAGAAAGAAAGTTTCATTCCTTAAACCAGTTCTCCATACCACCTTTTGTTTACTACAACACATTCTGGTCTTCCCAGAGCCTGACAAAACCCCTCCAATTCAGAATCCATATTGTTCTATCCCTTCCTGCCTGGGTAGCAACAAACAATGACAGTTGGGGGAAGTTGTTTCTTAAACTGAGAATGAGAAGCTGTTTAGTTCTTACTTGCCTATTGTAGAACTACTTAGAAAGGGCTAACTAGTTTGTAGACTGTACTGTTCATTTTTAGTGTTGTACATTCTGTGAGTATTGCTAAAGTGATTGTTTGTCTGTTTCTATATGTCTGTGGAGGTCTGTTTATAGGGTGATGTTTAACATTTTAAATTCCTAGATTTAATTGGCTTTATTTAAAACGTTGCCCGTGGAATCAGGACTTCAAAAACATGAAAAAAAAAAAAAAAATCGCCCACAATGACACGAAAAAGTTTTGAAACAAAATCAAAACAAAAGATACACATTGATTTTCCCGCGATAATGACATGTAGAAAAGCAGTACAGAGTACATTATTCCAAAACAATAATAAAAAAAAAATTGCAACGTGAAAATCTTTAATATACAGCAATGGTGTATCTAAGTTATGCTGATGTAATACAGTCTCAAACCACAATACCGTGACGTTTCAAGGTCACGACAGTACCCCCTTCGTCACCCCCCTGGAGCTTGCGTGAAAAGCTATGGCACATTTTACGCAGATGGTAAAGAAACTCTTTTAGCTCATCACGAAAAAAATTCTCTCATAATTCAGCAAAGCCAACTTATCACCCATGTCAGAATCTTCCAGCACTGCTTAATTTACGACTAAACCCTTGCGTCCAACGAAATGATTTCAAATTATTCCTAGCAAAACATGCTAAAAATTGAGGAGAGAATAATTCCAACAGATGGCGCTAGCCGTAGCCAGGGAGAAACTCACCGTTCCGGAGAAAGAACTTCATTCGAAAAGAATTTTTTTAACCCTTTAAGAAAAAAAATTATTAAGAACGAACGGACAAAGATATTTTAACCGTTCTTGTTTTAAATGAGAGATAAATACCTCTGTTGTTACCATAAAAAAACTGAAAATCATAGGTTTATTAGAACGTTGGATGCGATGGAAAAAACATTGACAGTTAAAAATATAAGGAGAAAGTGACAATTTTTAAAAAAATTCTCAAAATTCAGTAAATTACGTTAGAAATTCAAAACTAACTTCATTAGAACGGAAATCGCGTGCTCTTTCCGATGGTGTATATATTTTTATCGTAAACTTATTCGTAACTATTCTATTGAGAAATTAGTGCGAAAAATCAACCAAAACAACACAAAACATTAAATAAAAAAAATTCTAGATTAAAATTTAAAATTTCGGCTTCGAGGTGCATTCAGTCACCATTACGACTACCTGTGTGCCAAATTTCATGGCTGTAAGTGCGATAGATTCGTCTGGACATCGCAGACAAACACGCACACACACACACAAACATTGCCTTTTATAAGTATAGATACTGTAAAATATTTTGTTTCTATGCTGCAAAATGTCGAAAGAAAAGTGTGTTTCATCATGATTGGTGTTATAAGGAGCTTAACCCTAACTGGTCAACATGGTTGGAACCTTTTTAAAAATTCCATGTTTTGCAAAATGTTCAGCCTGCTAGAAAACTTTCTCTTTAAGCAATATGGGGCATCAGGCAATCATTAGCCATAAAAAAGGACCTAAACATCAGAAAAATTTAAATTTAAAAATTCTTCAGGTTGCAACTTTTTTTGGCAAATTTTATGAATAAAGCTCAACCTAGTGCTGCTGTGCCTGTGAGTAAAGAATCAGTGTCTGCAACCAGTGCTTAAGGAAACAAAGTCAGCTGAGAGTATTATACTCCAACACTGGAATTCTTAGATGAAGGAAGGTCTTCTAAAGGATCTATTGGTAGTTGTAAAAAAACAATAAGTACTTAATTAATGACCAAGTAACTAAAGCTGAAATAGTGCGGTGTCTTCGTACAGTTATGACACATTCCTCCTCGTTCAAATTCGGACTTGCCTGATATTTGTAAACTCATGTTTCCTGACTGTGAGATAGCTAAAAAATTCAAAATGAAAAAAAGGTAAGACATCATATACAATTTTGGATTGGCTCCTTTGTTTAAAAATGAATTATCAGCTGTTCTTTCCTCTTTAGAATCGTATGTTATATGTTTTGATGAATCTTTAAACAAAGTTGTACAACACGATTTCTAACATCAGTTTTTCTTGGGCATTCTTGATGCAATATCCTTACTGAATACTCTGAAAAGTTCTATTCCATCATCAGATATAAAGAAAATATTGCTACAAAAGAAAGAAAGAATTGCTACAAAATTATTTAAAAGAGTATGAAGGCTCTAATCTCTTTTGGATCTTGTGGCCTCCACATTGTCGATGGTGCTTTTAAAACTGGACATAAAAGTACATCTTGGGATATAAATAAATTTATCTGTGTTGTCTTTAATTTGTTTCAAGATTCACCAGCTAAACATGCTGATTTTGTATGTTTGACAAACACGGATATTTTTCCACTGAATTTTTGTTCCATTCGGTGGCTAGAGAGTTGACTGTTGTACAAAGAGCTTTAGATATTTTGCCACTTTTGAGTCTTTGTTCAAAAGGTGGAAGCTAAAAAGGCTGAGCCAGATACAAAGACTTATGGTGCAGTGAAATCAATGTTAAAATGTGGTGAGCTTTTAGAAGCAAAATATAGGTTTCTTTATTTCCGTGGCATCAGAAGTGCAGGGTTGCTTAAAGAAATTCCAGGCTGGTAAGCCAATGGCACTTTTCCTGTATGAAGAAATGTATTTGATGCTTCACAGTTTAATGAAGAGATTTATTAAACGCGTTTTAGAGAAGAACAGTTCTGCAATGAAAGTTGATGTCGCCCCAAAGTGTAATCTTGTGAACAGTGGCAAATCCCGGGGGGCTATAGGGCTGCAGCCCCCCCAAAGCTAAACCAAGATTCTTGATTTTATTTAAAATCACTACAACTGTGTGTTCTTAATTTTCATTTAAAAAAATTACTAAAATTGTGACAACATTGCTTTCTGGCATGACAGGCTCGAAAATTTTCCTACTTTTCTAGTCATTCCACTTCTGCTTGTAGTATTGACACGATCGAAACATTTTTTGGCTAGTTATTTCAGTGTATTTTTTATTAAATTATCGAAAGTATTGTAGTGTTTTTTATTATTATTATGCTCAGCTGAGGAAAGTCTGTAAAGTTAAAGTGTTTTGGTTTACATAAGCCATTAGGTTTGACATTCGTCACTACGATACAAAATTTTTCTGACTTCAGCCCCTCCCAAACCCGAATCCTGGATTCGCCACTGCTTGTGAACGTTAGTTTTGCAGTAAGGCGCAGCCTTAATGAAAGTAAAGCATCAGATACTGTAAAGTCAAATTTTAAGAAAGAATATCTCTCATTTTTACAGAAAATGACTCTGAAATTAATAGAAAGAAATCCATTATGTTTTAAGCTTGTTAGATGCATAAGCTGCCTGTCTCCAAACATTCTAATATCTGCTTCAAGTTCGTCCTGTATTCAGAAGATAGAAATAGCTTTGGATACTTTTGTGGATTGCCATCAAATGACAGAAGTAACTGCTGATAAAGTAAAATCAGAATTTTGTAAATTTATTGCATGTCCTCATGTTAAAAAGGAAATGTTAGAATTCAAACATGAGAGTGAAAGATTAGATGCTTTCTATTCTTCATTGATAGATAAAAACATTATCAAAACTCATTCATGTTCGTAAAAAATGTTCTGATTGTGTCACATGGAAATGCAGCTGTCGATAGTGGTTTCAGCATTAATAAAGCTATGCTAATTGGGAATATGCAAGAAAGGTCGGTAATTGCTTTGCGAACTGTTTATGATGCTGTTAGTAATTCTGGAGATTTATTTAAGGTAGATGTAACAAAACAAATGATACTTGCCGCCAGAAATCCTCACAGTTGCTATCATGAAGAACTAAAAGCAAAGAAACTTATTGAGAAAAAAAATAAGAGGGCTGCAGAGTAGATAAAAGAACTTGAAGTGAAGAAAATGAAAATCTAACAGGAAAGCAGAAAAGCAAATAGCTGAACTTGATGGTTTGATAAAAGATCTGAGATATTAATTTTTTCCTTGTGATTTTAAAATATCCAGATATTCTTTTTGTTTATGTGATTATTAGATTCTTAAAGAAATACAGCAGATCAGAATATTAATTTTGTAAAAATCATTACATTAAAGTTAAATTTACCATTTTTTTCTGTCTATTATTGTATTGAACCAACCTGAACTGAAAATACATTTTCATAGTGTTATTTTAAATGATTTGATTGGGATCAAAATTGCATTTTCTTATGACCAAAATATTTAAATTATAATGTAATTTTCATTCTTATGACCATTCAAATTATAATGTAAAACATATTTAATTTTACTCTGATATACCTTTATATGAAAAAAAGACATTTTTTTGATTGAAAATACCTTTTTCTCTAAAAAGTTTAGAATCCTTGCTAGTGCATGGATGTATGTCGTAGTTTGGGATTGAAGTAGTAGGTCCCGACTATTACCCCTTGTGCGCATGAAATGGTATTTGAGCGACTCATCCAACCATTAAAAAAAGATACCTGGAAATTTTTTGCTTTTTGTCGGGGAAATTTGAAATTTTTTTGGAGTAGACATCCTGATGTGGGCCTGCTCCAGGTTAAATCTGATGCTGAAGGTCAAACATCTTTCCACTGGTGTTGTGCTGGACTTCATAATTTCATACCATCTGACCGTGGTTTGAAATTGGGAGGTCCAGCCCAAATTAGTTGTGTTGCTTCAAAACAGGACAGTAATACAACTAAACTATGTACATAAAAGATTGTTTGTTATCTGGCAGCAATTTTTTCAAACTGTTTGGTTAATAATTTAATTCCAGTAGGTGGACTGTACATACGAACTTTAAAGTTACTGCTCATTTTAGTGATTCTTGAAGTTTGGCATTTCTAGAGACTATAAAATGAGTGGCAATTGGAAATATTAATGGTGTATTCTGGCAAAGGAATCGCTTGTGAACAATAGCACATTTATATAATGTTGGCTCGTTTAGTGCAAATTTATCCTGTTAGGTGAGTGAGATGGCCTATAATAACTGATCATCATTCAGTGATCAGTATATTTTTTTATAAATTTGCAGCTAAAAACTTTTTTTGCGCATGTGTTCCTTTGGTACAGTTACCAAAGGAACACATGTGCAAAAAAAGTTTGAAAAGATTGAATCAAATTTTATTTATTATTAATTAAAGATTTCTTATGAGTAACTTACAGGACACTTTCTAACTGCGTTTAGTCCTGGAAATACCTCCGAATCTATAGGGAGAGGCAGAAGGAATGAATAGGAATATGCTAAATTCTTGTGCTGCATAGCAACTAATACTGGCATATTGTTATTTGTGTGTATTGAAATGTTATTCATTTTAACATGAGTGAATCGGAGTCTACACCATCAAGTCTGAATGTATTGTGATGATAGAAGCCCTTTAAATGCAGCACTTCATTTCCAAAAGTCGCTCCTGCATGGTATCACTAATGAAACATAACGCTCTGCATGACTTGTGCAGTGATATATATGTGTTTTTTCTGGAACTGACCATGCTAGTAGACATGCGAAGCTCAATCTGCAAGCTGTTCCATAAGACTGTAAACAGCGTCACCAGCAATTCATAGATTGAAGTCTAAAAGGCATAAAGTAAGGACTTAGTACTGGCTAATCCACCAATTTCTGATGTAATAAAATGTAGTTTTAATGCATAAAATTAAGCAATCGTAATTTCTATACTTTGAGTGTTAATGATATCAGAGACGTTTCATAAAGCTAGCATTAATGGGGCTTGGAGATGAGGTCTTTCATGATCAGGGTGGGCTGAGTCATTATCGGTCCCTGGTGTTAAAATTCTAGAATCAATCCAGAAATGTTACATAGTATTGATGAGCAGTGGAAATGTGCTAGTACTGTATTACGCATTAATAGAGGTGTTTAGTAGAACTCAAATCTGAGATGCATTTTTTAAAAAACGATTTAATGAATTTGTTTGTTTTTTTATTAGTTAATAATAGATTTTTCCCCTCTTCTGTGTCTTTTTGCGTAATTTCTAAAAATGCTTCGAGAATCTTTAAAAAAAAGAATGCTTATTGTAATCAAGCATTTTGATTTTAAATTTGAAAATCTACCTACTCATATTTTGACTGAATGAAATCACTTTAAAAACCAGCGGGAGTGTTCTTCCCTAAACTTTCTCGAAAAAGGTGCTGTTCCCCCTCCCCCTGAGTGGATAAAAAAATTCGAACCTATTGTAACCCAGGATCCAATGACTATCAGAAAATATTTAGGTAAAGAATCAATTTCAAAGAGATGCGTACTGATTTCTACTCTTTCTGGCTCAAGGACAAAGTCACATAATCCTTCCACGTACACAGATTGCTACCAGTACGCATGCGCACGGAGAATCGGATGGAAAAAAAAGCGCCAAGCAAGAGTCAATAAATATCGTGCACAGAAGATTGCGTCCAGTACGCATGCGTGTGGAGATAGCGGATTCGTTGGAGATGCAATTATACAGAACGTCAGATTATTTGAACCAAATCCGTCAACCTTTTGATGGATTTGGCCCAAAATTTTATACGGACCTACATTCATGACGATAAAACTGTGTATGAAATTTTATTCATCTATCTTTTTGAGTTATAGCGTTCACATGATCGTGGACATACAGGCAGACAGACTTCCCGTTGATGGATTTTGTCCAATAGAAACTTACAAATTATGTTTAAAGACCACATACCAAATTTTATCCCCGTAGCTCTAATAGTTTTCGAGTTATCGTTTTCACAGACATAATTCTAAAATTGTGTTTTTCGGACTCGGGGAGGTCTAAAACGTGGAGATTCATCCAAACCTCGAGTTCGAATTTTTTGACGATTACAATACTTTCTCTTTGTATACGAGAAAGTAAAAAGTTACTAAAACTTGCTTTTTATGTATTGTTATGATGTATAAATACAAATAAGTCAGATTATTATTATTTTCTTGTGACTTTATTTTGATTGAAAAGTGTTTTCCGCGACCATTTAAAAAGAAAAACAAAAAAGACAACTCATTTAATAGCAAATGGAAAATATGATTTAAGACAACTTTTAAAAATATCTTAAAAATGGTGGCTTTCTTAATTATTTTTAACTATCTACCTTTGGTGACCATGTCTTCACACTATTGGTTTTTGCCTCATTTCACTTTAAATCGGAGCTCATCGCCAAAATTGAAAATAATTAAAAACTTTACAGTCCGGTCTTAATTGTTGATTGTGAAAATCTACACCTTGCTCCAGCTTACCTTTTTAAACTCAACCCTGATGTTTAATTATTTTTTAATCCATTGCACCGATCCGAATTGGACCTGTTTTATTTCCAATATTATTATGTTTTAGGAAAGTGGTAAACATAACAGAAATAGAAAAATTTTATAAAGTTCAATTTGTATTCGAAAATTGCAATGTTCTGATTTTTTGGTTATATTACAAAATAATCGGACGTCTACTAATAATAAATTAATAATAAGCAGATTATATTACTTCAGTAATATGCAGAGGACACAGTTTTAAACAAGGCTTCTCATTGTTTATGAAACAGGAAGGTGCCAATATAAATTAATTCTATATTTTAAGGTGGTTGGATCAGCATTCTTATTCATAATTCGTAAAGAAACTTCTAGATTTATGTGACAAACATAGACGGATGCTTTGAAGGACTCCATTGGCTTTTTTGTTTAATCTTTTCTAGAAAGACGAAAAGCAGAACTGTTATAGACCAATCATCGTTGATTTTTCTATTTTCTAGTGGCCGGGCAATGGCGGCTCGTCAGCTCAGAAACTAAGCAGTGCTGCAAAAGTTTTCGCTGGTACTGGATTTTCGAAAAATGTTCAGATTCGGTATAATCCGACTTGCTTTTTTTTTTGTATTCAATTTTTCGCTCAGCGAAAGCTGTGAAAATACGATTTTTGAAGGTCTGCAACGTTCAACTTTTCTTAGATAATTTCAATAATAATGATTGTTCCCACCTTATAAAAAAAATTTAATGGATAATATTTTAGAGAATTATCATCAAACTTGTTTTCGAAGAGTGATTTCAAACAATAGGAAACGAATATTCAATAAACCAGACGCGTTTCCGTCGAGGCAACATAAAGCGAAACAGAAACCCATTAAACAGACCTTGAGAAAAAGCGTAAAGAAAACCAAAGATGGAAGTCGCGCGCTAAACGAGAGCTGTAAAAACCGCAGCTCGAGTACATTCAAATTCAAAGGGAGAAAGGGTTGCTTTTTAATTCCGACTCGGAGCGAATTTTGATCCATAGGAGGGGCAAATCTCTTATCAGCTCTGGTCTGTCTCTCTTTTAGTTGCTAATTGATTCTCCGCCTTCCTTTTACGTGTTTTATTACTTTTTTGTCATTTCATTGATCAGTGAACTCTCAAAGTGGAAAAGGAAGCCAATAAGAATAAAATCAAAAAATACAAGCTTTTATAAAATAATTTCAGGGGGGAGGACTGCATCTCTGAAGTCTTAATGAACGAGCCGCCACAGTGACTCGGTAATATTCTAATCGTTTTATGAATCGGCCACAATGCAAGTAAAGCAAGGGGAACCTTGCAGTAAAATTTCATTCGAAAAAGGAGAAAAAATGGATTTTCGTAGAACGGAATACAAGACCAACGTCTTGTATTCCGTTCTACAAAATTCCTTGTTTTGTATGATAGCAGTAATGCAACTATCCTGGTTTAGCAGAGGTCCTTAAAATTTGAGCACTCGCGATACCTTGGCGATCTAAAAATTCGATGGTTGGCGATCTAAATTTGTAACTTCGGTACGGAAAAAAATATTTTCGCGACCCCAAATATTCATTCAAATACGCTAAACAAGAAAAAATATTTAATGGCAAATGAGAGAAAAAAGAAGATTTAGGAAATTTTTTTTAAATATCTTAACGATGGCTGCTTTCTTACTTATTTTTTAGTAGCCGACTTTGGCGACCGCTTCTTTACCAATACTATTGG
The DNA here is from genome assembly GCA_013235015.1 of Araneus ventricosus. NCBI lineage: Eukaryota > Metazoa > Arthropoda > Arachnida > Araneae > Araneidae > Araneus > Araneus ventricosus. The sequence continues at coordinate 15,762 of BGPR01013719.1, read as the reverse complement.
TTTTTGTATCATTTCACTTGGAAAATGAGCTCTCATCGCTACAATTTAAAATCATTAAAAACTTTACAGTCCGGTCATAGTTGTTGATTGTGTTTAGAAGTATGATGTTCTTCCTACTCCAGCCTAATTGTTTGAGCTCGACCCTGTAATTTTTTTTAATTCATTGCGACGATCCGAATCGGGCCTGTTTTATTTACAGTGTTATCATGTTTTAGAAAAGTGTTAAACATAACATAAATAGAAGAAAAATGCTATAAAATTCGATTTGTATTAGAAAATTAGCAATGTTCTGATTTTTTTCATTTTAGTTCAACGTAATCTGATTTATTCTTTTTAAGTAGACAGGATTTAGTAAGACAAAAGTTTAACCGTGATAATCCAATGCATTTGAGTCAGAAGGAAAACTCGTTATAGGCTAAAACTTTTAATAACTTGTCAGCAACTTGTTTCTCTTGGACCTGGTTCACATGATGGAAAACAAAAGTGAATTAAAAATTTATAGCATATTTTAGATTGTACACAGAGCGCAAAAACATTATTCTTTAAACCTTCCATGATCTTTTACACCTTTTTCAAACAGATTTCCTACTTTAACTCAAAATGTGAAATTCAGTCACTTATGAACATCTCTGGTAGCTTGTTGTGACGTTTCATTCTTAAGTCTCAGTCTCTTCCGGGCTTCAAATCTCGCTTTTAAACTTTCTCTTCTTTCGTACCTGTTGAACAATTCCATTTCTCGTTCTTTTTCTGTCAACTGCTTGAGCCAGATTTGATCTTCTAAGTCGCCAATCAAGTTTTCGTCATAACCATCATAAAAAAATTCTTTTTCAATGTCTATGGAATCGAATAGACCGGCTTTTGGCTCTTGGATATTTGGCCATTTTAGATCTTCTGTATTGATTTTTGCCTCTGATACTTCCTTTAAAATATCGGCTGTGTCATAAAATTTACTATTCAAAGTGCGAGAATTTTTTTGTTTATTTGTCATTTGCATATTTTTTTAGATTTCTATTGTCATATTTTTAAGTACACTATTAGCCCAGACTTATTTGAAGTTTTGTTTTTATATCTGAAGAAGTTACTTTAAAAATTAAGACCCGCGAGATGCTGAGTTTGATTTAGAAGATGCATTTGATATTTTAATAATAGCTTAACGTTGGTTTTACCTCTATTTACCTAAATATAAAAATTTGGGAGAAATGGATGTTAATGTTATATTTTATCATGAATAAGTTATTCAGATAATGTTAAATATTATTTTTAGAGGAAAGTAGTATTATTTGGTATAAGGTGGCGGTGCAGTAGGTGCACAGCAGTGGCGACGCTATCGTTGGGATTGCAGAGCTTCAGAACCCACATCATTTATTTCAAAAAATTTCTTTTTCACTTTCTCGTGTACGAAGTATACAAAGAGAAAATATTGTAATTGTCAAAAAATTCCAACTCGAGATTTTGACGAATCTCCACGTTTTAGACCTCCCCGAGTCCGAAAAACACAATTTTGGAATTATGTGTGCCTCTGAACACGATAACTCGACAACTATTAAAGCTAGAGGAATGAAATTTGGTATATGATCTTTACACATAATTTGTAGGTTTCTACCAAATTTTGGACAAAATCCGTCCACGGGAAGTCTTTATGTCTATCCGTGTTCATCTGAACACAATAACTGAAAAACTTAAACAGCTAGATAGATAACATTTGGTACACAGTTTTATCATCAGAAATGTAGGTCCGTATCAAATTTTGGACTATATCTGTGAAAGGGTTGACTGTCTGTATACTTGTGAAAACGATAACTCCTTAACCCTTTTACATAGATAAATAAAAATTGATATGTGGTCTTTTTATCTTTATTGTAGATCTTTGTCCAATTTTGGTTTCAATCGGTTAAAAAAGAGCGTTCAAATCGCATAACGATTTTCTTTTACCTTACGCAAGGCCATTTGCGTATTGGTGAGAATTCGCCTTTGCGCCTGCCAAGGGAAACCCGTCTTGTGCCGTTTGCCTTATTTTTTTCTCCACCTTAGGGACTTTTCTTGGTGCGTTTTACTGCAGTTTGGATTGTTTTTTTCCCACATGAGTTAGGGAATCGTCACCTAATTATTGTTTAACATCGGATTCGGAAACCCTCCGTGCTTTTGCGCATGCGCCGGGCGGAGTTATTTTCATCAAAATAGGGGGGAAGTGAAGAATGGAAGGGTGATGTTTACATTTTACTGAGCGTGATCTAACAAAGTACTCCGGAAATGCGCTCATATGACTCATTGCCTGACACCCCTTTCCGGTGTAAAATCGTCCAAAAGTGATAGTCTCGGAATCCGTTGCTGAACAGTACTGCCTCTCTCTGTATATTTCCCCCACCCGCGTTAGGACGGATACGAGAGTTTTGGGGAGACCACTCCCGCTGTTTTTTGCATCATTTGTATATTTTTCTTATTGCGATTCCGATTATCTTGTGTAATTAAAGATGAAAACATTCATTAATTACATCCTATAACCGCATTTTTGTTGCTGACGCGAAATTTCAGTTTAAATCTAAAAGACTTTTGAATCTTTTTTCTGACTTCGCTGTCTTCAAAATCGCATAGTGCTCATAGCGGAATGATGTATAAATATGGAAAAGTTTCTTATTCGGGCCGCAGACTATCTCAAATAACAGGGAAAATCAGAAATTAACGCTTTTCTAATCTCTTTTGTTTTTCGCCCTCCCTCCTAAATAGATTTCTTTGGTTTTATTTTTCAATTTTTTTTCACTTTGATTATGCAAGCAAAGAAAGCAATTGTTGCTACTTTTTTAAATTTCTCTTCTAATAAATGAATTATTCAAATGAAAAGGAATATTAATATATTTTGGAGTATATTTTTAAACGAGTATTTATTGTTAACAGAGAACAGACATTACTGGGATTAAACAGACATTACATTCTGATCGTTTAGTACTGACAAAATGCAGAAAAATTAACACCTGATTCAATCAAAGAATTACAGTAACATAACATTTTTCTGTACTTTTGATAGAGTTACATGTTTGCCATTAGTAGCTCGGGAAGAATAAGCGTAAGCACAGTACTGCTGCGAACCTGTAATGTCGCTTCCCAGCAATGTTAGTCTTATGGTTGGAAAGAGACATTTACAGAGGTTTTATCGGATGCCAGGGGAAGGCCTAGCCTTGGAGACCATTTGGCGACAAAATGAAGGTCCTCGAAAATACTATAATTATCGTTCTATCTGTATTAGGGACAGAGATATAGAGAATGTACTAGATGATTTTATGTGACGTCACATCCTGTCGGAAAAGATATAAAAGCCGGGAGGTGCTGAGAACGAACGAACGTCTTTGGTATGTGTTTGAAGGTCTTTGAATCTCTTTGGAGTTTTGTCCGCAATGCGAGCTGGTAAGCTGATAGACGCCGAACGGTGGTAAAAGTGCTGTTATTGTTATTATTAGTGATTTGCTGTCTGTTTGTGTTGCTAAGTTGTACAAGAGCTGTTTTTCTTGTGCTTCGTGTTTTCCGGAATATTCGTGAATAAAGCGTCATTCTCCATTTTCATGCCTTGTTGGACTGTTTTCACCGGGCGATTTTCGTAATCTTGAATTAAAAAGTGAAATAAATGTACTAATATTTTGAATTCGTGGCGCCTATTAAGACTGGTGACAGGGGCACCTATATCACCAGAGCTATGCCTCCCCCACCGTTATTACAGCACTGTTACCTTGTGGTAAAAGCTTTAGAAAAATTAGGTATAAACAAATACAGTTTAGATTATGCAAAAGTAAACTTTCTTGAAATAAATTTATCATATAATTTTTTTTATTTTAAAATATTGCTTGAAAGAAATTTGAATTGTAAAATTTTTTTTAAATAATTTGTGTTCAACCATAAAGAAATTTCCACGTGACGAAACAAATCAAGAATTTTTAGTTAAAAATCTTTATATGAAAATTAAATAAAATATATTTCTTGCGTAAGAAATATACTATATTATAGTTAGCTAAACTTAACTAAAAATTAATATCATTTTCTGTATTATTATTTTTTGAACAGGCTGAAGTATTATTTGCTAAACTTGAATATCAATGGTTTTCGACAACATGGAGGAAAATTTTCTGCAAAACATTTAGATGTTTTAAGGGGAAAAAATTGCTACGCTGTTCTTTTTAGGTTTGGAAAATACGGAAAGATTTGTAATGACCAATTTCATGTTTTCGTAGAAAATTCCTTGGTTTTTGTTGAATTTTAACAGTAATTTAAGAAGGAAATAAGGCAAACTAGAACGTAGACATCTGAATTACACATTTAATAGTAAAAAGTTATTATGGAACGTCACATCAACATGAGCTACAAAACCTAGAATGACGATAGGCGAAGCGATTCACGTGCAGACGCCAAACAGAGGAAGGTCGCCAAGTGCAATCAGAATTGGTTAGATATCGCCCAATTTCAACACTCCTTACCGATATCAAGGCCAATTTTAACACATCAAAAATAACAGTCAAAAAGCCAGTCAAAACTATACACAACAAAAAAAAAAACACAATACATATCAAACACTTAAAAATACTTCAAAACAATTAGCATTAAAAACATTTTAGCAAACACAGGCATTAACAGTCAATTAGTTTAACTTGAATCTAAATTTTTGGCCAGTCCAAGCCCATCACGTAAGTTTATAAACAAAGTACTTGTGAGAGGTTTAGTCAAATTATCAGCAGTTTGTTCCGACGATGGAACATTCTCTAACTTCAAAACATCTCGTTCAACTTCCTCTCTAATTGGATGAAAAAGACATCAATATGCTTAGATCTTCGATGGTGCTGAGGATTCTGAACAAGTTTTATGGCACTTTGGTTGTCAACCTACAGAATGGGAGTGCCATCATATTCAATCAACTCCTGGAAGAGCAACTTGAGCCAAACAAGCTCATTAGCTGCTTCGCTAGCTGCGACATATTCTGCTCCAGTTAATGAAATTGCAACAGAATGTTATTGCTGCACATGAATTTATTGAAACCATACCAGATGTTGAACGTCTGGTCTTTTCATCACCAGCATGGTCAGCATCACTGAAAACGGAAAATTCTGTCTGCACATGCGACTTGTACAGGAGACCAACATTGTTTGTGCCACGTAAATATCTATAAATTCTTTTCACATGTTGCCAGTCATCTTTTGTAGGTTTGCACAAAGCTCTTGATGCGAAGGCTACAGCAAAGGCTATATCTGGCATGGTAGCCACTGCAAGGTATTGTAAACAGCATACTGCTTCTCTGTAAGGAACATCAACCATGACTGGATCTCCTACCTGAGATTTAGTTACATCATAAGGTGTAGAGAGAGCTGGATCTCCTACCTGAGATTTAGTTACATCATAAGGTGTACAGAGAGCTTTCGAATTTTCTAACCTAAATCTTTGCACGATCTTTTCAGTATACAAACGTGGGAAATAAAAATGTCACCATTATCTCTTTGGTTAATTTGTATTCCTAAGAATGAACCAAGGAGACCATTAGTAATTTTAAACTCTTCTTTTAGGTTACAAATTAATTCTTCTATTTCTGAAACACTTGATCCAGCTACAAGACCGTCATCTATGTACATATAAGCTATATTTTGCTTCATAGAGTAAACTATCAGAATTTGTTTTTATTCTATACACCCACTTGTTATCAAGTATCCGTTGATTTTCTGGAAGTTCTGTAAGCTCCAAAGTTCCATTTTCTTCAAGAGACTGTAGTTCTTCAAACATGTCTTCTTCCCATAACTTGGATTTGGGTGACCTCATTGCTTCACTGTAACAAGAAGGAGTCTCAATGCCAGTAAGAGTGCTTACAAAAAGTACATAATTTTCTGAGATAAACTGTGGTCTCTTATGTTTTCGTTCAGGGTAGCGTCTTCCAGGATCAGGTTCCTCCCTGCATTCATCTACATCACTCACTTGAGTACTTTCATTTTCTTCTACAGGACACATAACACTGCAACCGGTAACTTCAACAATCAATGGCTTATATGGTGATTCATCACAAAATATAGCCTTGCAGCTTCTTTCCACTTTATTTTTAGAAGGTATAAATACTCTATATCCATCATGAGCTTCATATCCAACAAAGAGTCCTTCGACAGACTTTTTATCCCACTTTCGGCGTATTTGTTTTGGTTCATGTACATAGCATTTTGTACCGAATATTCTTAAGCGTTTTATGTTAAAATTTTCTGACTTTCCATGCCATAATTCATACGGAGTTTTATCTTCTACTGGAGTGGGATCTGTGTGGTTTAACTCATAGGTAGCTGCGTTACACGCTTCAGCCCATAACTTCTTTGGTAACTCCTTTTCATGAACCATAGCTCTTGCAGCTTCCACAATGGCGCTGTTCTCCCATTCAGCGGCTCCGTTTTGTTCAGGTGTCTCAACCATTGCCACACGCAGATCAATACCCCGATCATTCAAAATCTTTTTCACCGAGTGATTGATAAACTCAGTACCAGGGTCGCACAGCATCTGTTTAACAGTATGGCATGCAGTCTTTGCTTCATTAAGGAAAGTTTCTATACAATTTGGTACTTCACTCTTTGCTTTCAAGAAGAATACTCGACGAAATTTTGTATAGCCAACTTTGAGAACTAATATGAAACGTGAACCACCAACTGAGTCTTCTTCCATTGGACCAACGACATCAGCATTAATTTGATCGCCAGATTTTGTTGATCTAACAGCTCGTGAATGAAATGACTTTCTGTGGGCTTTGCCATATACACACCCAAGAGAAAACTCAGGGTTCTCATTAGATAAAGAAATGCCATGGCTTTTAACAAACTTAATGCACTGTTTTGTATTTTCATGAGTCATTCTTTCATGCATCGCTTGGAGAGTATTACTAGTACTTGAAATAAGAACAGTTGCAGGTTTTCTAGAATTTTTAGCAACCATTTCCATCATAAACAGACCATTTTCTCATTTTTGACCCATTGCAATGGTTTGATTACCATTCTTAACCAAGCAGACTTTATTTTTAAATACAACTTCCAATTCTTTACTTAAAGCATGAGAGACAGAAAACCATTGGTATTTCAAATCGGGTACATACCATACATCTGTTAAGTGATTTTCCTGCCATTTACCAGCTACTAGGGTTTTTACATTAACTTGTCCAGAACCATAAGCAAAAAAATTTCTGACCTCCTGCAGCATTGACTACCTCTGGAATAGAAAATCTCGTGAAACTTTCAAATATAGTGCTATTAAATGCCATCCCAGATAGCACGTAAGTTTGCAGCAAGTTTGATTTTGACTTGATATTCCCTTGTCATGGCAAAATTTGACGCGTCAAACTTGAAACGAACTTGTAGCAAGTTCGCTGTGACAACTAGCGCCACCCTCGCTTGCAACGCATTTGCTGCAAGTTCGATGTGACAAATAGCGCCACCTCCCTTGCAAATCAAACTTGCTGCAAGTTTGCAAAACAAGCTTGATGCAAAGACAGCACAAAGAGATAATTATCTTTGTCTCTGTTTAAAAAAAAACATCCGATTTTTAATAGCATCTAGACCGTCCTTCTTTTCATTAATTCAATAAATCAATGATAATTTGTAAAAAAACTAACTTTTTTATAAAAAAAAATTTTTGAAGCCTTTTCCATTTTTACTAAATATATCACTCGCACTTTAAAGAAAACTATATCGCCTTTTTCTTAATGTTGAAATTTTAATGTTTATAAACAAAATTAAATCTAAAAAACAGTCAATGTTTGTTGAAAAATAACAACTTAGACATTTTGTCCCATTTTAAAGTAATTACTTTTGAACTCTAATTTCATAATTTAATCTACTAGCAAAACGTAGTTATTAGAGAAAATCGCTCTCTCTTTGACTTCAAATCATATTCTCAACTCAAAAAATTAATGAAATCAAGAAAAAAAGTTTAAAATAAATCGTATACGAATCGAATCGGATCGAACGAACGATGTATTAGCGAAATCTATCTTCTCCTCTCGTAGCCGAGTGGTTTAGACCTCAGGTTACCAAGCGGTAGGTCGCGAGTTCTATCCCGGGTTGTATTCGTACTTTGTTTTTGCTATAATTTGCAATGAGTTTGCAATGCAAGCTTGCTGCAAGTTCGTCCCATGGTGACTTTGAAGCTTTCGTTAACTTGCCGCAAGCTTGCACTCTTGTCATGACAAAT
>BGPR01013718.1:0-41005 GCA_013235015.1 Araneus ventricosus | reverse complement strand
ATTTTCAAGTTATTATTTTTTTATCGTAACAGTCGAATCCCGGTATAGCGAATCCCTCGATAACAATGCCTCGATTATAAAAGACATTTCAAAGGCTCCAACCAAAGTCCTATGTTATAAATGTATTTTCAAATCCTTGTAACGCACTACAAAAGCAAGGAATTCAAATATAGCGAAACAAAATTTCCTCTTTTCTAAAATTCCCACAAGCTAAATGATTAGAAAAAGCACAGAGTGAATGCTTTTTCCTAAAGCGAAATTCAACATGTCGAATGTAGCGATGAAGAATTGATTACGTCTGATGCGTTAAGTGATGAAGATATAGTATCCCACATAGAAAGAAAAGAATGATTTGATTGGTGATTATCTTCAGATATGGAAGTCGAAACTGACGCAAGTTCAGGTCTTTCAATTTCTGATGAGAAGGCAGCTGTGAACAAAATTTCTTTGCAACTTATTATACGGTAGATTTCAAAAAAGTTTAAAATAAATTTCCTTTTCTCAAATTTGTCTCGCTTTCATTCAAACCACACAGTAATAAGGCAATAAAAAATGCTAGATTTGAAGTTTTAATTCAACAAGAAAGGATTTAAAGGAGATTTGCGTTTGTTGGGGAAATTTAGTGACAATATATCTTTTAAAAAATCGGAGGCCGGCATATGAAATATATGGAACGCCATAAACTCCATGTTATCAGCTAATTAATATTAGAATTAATAACGTTGCTTTATTCTGCCTTTCACTTTATTTTCTGTGCTTTGTTTGTCACGCGATATCTAATCTTCGCTTAATAATGAACTTGAAGAAAAACTAAACCACATTAATTTATACAATTTAAATATTAATAATTTATTTTATTAAGATTAGAGTGTTTAATATATACATATAACAATGTGAACCATCTTTCGCCCGTGTATTATTTGCAGATTGAGTTCTAACAACTTGTTTTTAATCTTGAAATTTTCAAGAGTATTTTATGGAATTTTACATTTCTGCTTACTTCAAAAGTGGTGCAGAACACAACTCACATAACTTATTGAATGCTTTTCAGCAAAAAATATTATCTTATTTGATCTTCACCGCATACGATACCGAATCCTTTACTGAAGGAGATTATTTATTATCGTTTACTAATTGGTATGATGCATTGTTCAAAATAATTTTGAATAATTCATTGTTTGCTAATTAGATAATTGCTAGATTATTAACGATTCTTTTCAACAGCGATGGAAAAAAAACCTAGTTATTTTAATTTTAATCAGAAACACAGACAAGCTTCCTATATTAACTTTCCAGCGGAAGCTCGTTTGGAATTCGAAACGTTAATAGGACTCCACGAATCTGCTATTTGATTTCAGAGAAACGCCTGCCGTTGCACTAAATGCCTACGAAACCGACTGCTTGCTTTTTATACATAAATTTTAATTGTTTTTTTACTTCCATATTGTCTTCACAGTTTTGTAGTTCAAATGCTAATATTTCAATTGAAATATTTTCAATTTCATTTATTTTTCTTTCACGTCATTCAGCTAATATATTCGTAATTTTCTATTGTTTTTTTGTTTTATCTTTACCTAGTTTCCACTCCTTTTTAATCAAAAAATATTCAGAATAAATGTACTTATTAACCTTTACATAATTAAAACGTAATTTTAATAACTACCTTCTTCAAAATTGATATTTTAGTGTAGCGTATATATTAAATTTTCGCGACTTTTCAGGTTGATATAGAGGGCGCGCCTGATGGAAGGTTAAATTACATAATTTTGGAAATTTCTTATTTATTGTAATTTTCAAAAAATATGAGATTAAGCAACTTGAATTTATTCTCCTGATTTAAATTAAATTTATTGTTATTGAAATTGTATTCTTCAATATTTGATTCTCTATAACTTCTTATCATCATTTAATGTTTGATGATCTATTATTTATAATTTCTGATTTATTTTGCTGTAACATCCAAACGGATATAGATATTGAAATTGTTTACAAAACGTAGTGTAATTGGGGAGGAAATTAGTTTTGCTTTCATATTTTAGCATCGGCAGCAATGAATGAAACATAAAAATTCGTATCAAATAACATTGATAAATTTAGTAATGTTATAAATATACAAAATACATGATAATACCAAATGAATAAAAGTGTTACTTTTTCGATATACTTAATCGATGCCCCCCTCTTTAAATGCATCGTTTTGCAGCGAAAATACAAAATTTAATGTGATTCAAAAAGTTCTGATATGAATAAACTGAAATTTTGCATGGGCTTATAAAATAACCTTCTTCATCGATTACAGATAGAATTTATAAGTGTTGCTATTCTAAACTTTTAAGTAATAAATTTTGGTCAAATCCCTCATGCGATCAAAATTATATTAAAATCAAAAGTACATATTGTGTACAATACTTCATAATACTACTACAAAAAATGTCTATGCCCATACTTATAAAAATTCAAAATTTTTCTTTAACATTAGAGACTCAAAATTTTATTTGCTTATAATTTGAAATGAATAGAGATAGGATGATTAAATTTGGAATTCGAGCATAAATTATGATACAGTTTTGAAATTGTTTGACAAACATGTGCGTTGCCATTGGAAATTTTGTATTGAATGCAATTAAAATTATGTAGACGACCACTTTTGAAAATTTTTGACGTGGAATGCTTTATAAAACGATATATACTTAAAAATTGGTACCTTTTCTAATATGCGATAAAGGGCAGAATAATTCTGGGAGGCTTTTTTTTCAGCGACTGTACCAGACATCATCCATCTAGCTATTTACGTTTTTTACTTTTTCGAACAAAAAGAATATAAAGAAAAATATTGAAAAGATTTTGATGAATCTCCAAGTTTTAGACCTCACAGAGTCCTACAGCATATTTTTGGCATTATGATTTAAGAGGTATACGGCTGTTAAACCTCGAAAATTTTCAGGATTTTATGAAAAAAAAAATATATATTATTCCTGTCTTTCTAAACAATTAGAAAACAATCCAGGTTAAAAAAAAAATTCCATAATTGCGGTTATAGTAGAAAATCTTATCAGCTCTTCAACATCAAAACATTTAATGCTAAGCCATATCTTTAAAGTGGTATAACTCAAAAATGTGATGTTTTTTTATATTGCGCGCGTTTCAATACTCAAGAACTATTGAATATTTTTATAAAATTTTTACCGAACTTTAATATTTTATATGTTCTAGCAGACCACATTTTTGTACACATTTCTCTAAAGAAGTTTTTTTTCGGAATTGGGGAATTAGAAAAGAAGTTGAAATATTAACTATTTTTTTTCAACATTTTATTTTCAATTGGTACATAAAATAGAAATAGAAATTTTATTATTTAATAAATTGTATGTAAAACAGACAGTTTAGGAGTTGCATGAATACCAAAATTTTGTGTTTAGATAAATATTTTATTCATAATCTGCGCATGAAGTTACTTTCTCATTTTTTCTTCAAAATTGTACCCTTATTTATTATATCTCAAATAAATACAAGCGAATATGAAGGTTTCAAAATGTATTGTACCTGGAAGACGATATTTTTTATAGGGGAAAAGTGAATTTCTGAATTAGTTCTTTCCACAGATAGAGATAGCGTCAGATTTGACAGTTTTCCACCATTTCGAGGTTTAAGAGTCGTATGTCCCCTTAAATTGTAGAGCAAATTGGTCAACGGGCTGACTGTCTATCGGTGTGTATATTCTTTGCATATGTCTTAATTTGGTAACTCAAGTGCCAGCAAGGTTAAATAAAAATAAGAATTGATATGCATGTAATTATTATCAAATTGGGCATCTGTATAAGAATTTAGAGATGATTTGAAAAATGTATAAAATGTATTTTCTATTTTTTTCCACAAATCGTGTCATATAAGGTCACTTATGCGAGCGTTAACAGTAGTAGGAAAGCCTCCATGAGGTTAATCGTGACCAGACTACCGCCTCCAATCTGCTGTGCATTCTAATCTGGATTATCTAACGAATAAATAAAGAAGGTCTTATCATGTAGAAGACAATGAAACCTCAAAGACAGACCATCCCACTGGTCGTGTGTTCAGCATGCACATTCGTCGAAAAAATAGACTCGATTAGGTTATAACAAAATTTGAGAGAAATCTAAATGTATATTGAATACATGTAAAATTTCATCAAATCTGATGAATGATATTTTTTTACTTTCCATGTTCGCTGAAAGTTATATTTCCAAAAATGTATTTTTTGGACTAAGGATGGTCTAAAACGTTGAGATTCAATATATTCTCGAGGTCGAATTTTTTAATGCAATTCAATATTTCATTGTAAACACTATTTACTACTGTATTACTATCTGTTATTAACTGATGCCCCTGAGTTTCATTTCTTGGAGAGAATTCGTGCTGAAGCAATACATAACAATGCCAGTTTAATTTCTTGTATTTCCAATGCGCATCTTGCAGAAGGAAAAAGGACTCGAGAGACAACGTTTGTTATGAATGTAGAGATAATGCTCACCTTGCGCTTTAACTATTAGCAATAATCGTATGAACTGACTCCATTGGCTATAAATGCTACCTCCTGAATTCTATACCTTTATTTCCTTCGATAAAAAAACCATGGAAGGAGATATAATATACTTTTCTTTTTTGCTCATAACTATAATTTATATATTACACTCATTAATACCCAATTCGCATTCTTTCAGTTATATCTTGTATAATGATATTACATGTAGTGTAACCAACTAAAATCTACTGAAAAATCCCTGCTTGGAAAAATGTATGTTTTATGTAGAAAATGTATGTAGTGCCCTCCTAAATCCAGCCTCCCTGTTAACAGACACCGTGCAATATACAGAGAAAACTATCGGAATCGGTAAATGTTAAAATTCGTCAAAATCATATGAACTATAAATGTCATATGGCTATAAATGTTCATATGGCTATAAATGTTACCTGCTGAATTATATACCTTTTATTTTCGTCGATAAAAACATGGTAGGAGATATAATTTACTTTTCTTCTTTGCTCATATATATAATTTATTGATATGAACCCTTTAAAGCCCAAGTCGCATGCTTTCAATAATATTTTGAATACCGATTTTGATACCATGTAGTGTAACACACTAAAACCTACTAAAAAACCTGCCTGAAAAATGTATGTTTTATGTAGAAAATAAATGTTGTGCCCTCCTAAGTGTAGCGTCCCTGTTCAGAGACGTCGTACAAAATAAATAAAAAATATCGGTATCTATAATTATGTGGAATTTCAAACAGAAATTTATTCTTACATTTTTCAAATTCAAGTAAATTGACTAATAAATAATTAAAGAAACTTACCCTTTTCTCCTTGACGTTGTCTTTACATTATCAAGGAAAAAAGGGTAAATTTGTGTAATATGAACAAATTAATTTTACTTTCAAAACTGACTTGAAAATAAAATGACGAGCTTTTGATACGTGCTGAATGTACAAGAACAAAATAGTTAAAAATACCTTTTCGAAAATCTATGTTAGAAGTGTCCTTAAAAAGGGAAGCTAGGCAACAATGGGTTAATAGACATCTTTCAAAAGAACCAATGGCATGATCTAGAATAAACTGAAATAATAAAAAAAAATTATTAAAATAAATTAGTAAAAAATCTTTTAGCGATTTATAAATGATTTAGACTAAAATAACTTTATTACCTATTGTTGCTTGCAAATGGTGAAGATTATGAAACAACTTCTTACTAAAGTTTTTCAATCTGAAAACATTCCATCTCGATTTTTAGTTTTGGAGACCACAGTTTAAATGCTGTGATTTTAACAAAGAAGGAATCATTGCAGCACCAACTCAATATTATGCCGATTATAATCAAATTGATTCAAAATTGGTTTCAATAAGTTCCACATGGTAAGTTCTTTTAGCATGATAATGCTCTCGGGCTGGCATACCTCCTGTGAATTGCTAAAGTAAAAGTTGTTACGTGCAGAATGGAACAGCTGGTTCAATTAAGCCAGATGAAGGCATAACAGACAAATTTAACCTAAAACATTGCCATGCTTCAATGTTTCGGACAAGCGGTTCGATTTTCTTTTCGAATCCCCTTTTTCTTCATTAAAGAAGGAAAGAAAAATTGAACTATGAGAAAATGAACTCTATTAATTCTTGATCATCATTTCAAACATTTATCGTTCTTTTGGTCAAAATAATAATCTTCCCTTGACGTCATCATTGTGTCGATATGAAAAATCTGACAATCGAAACTGAACCTCATAAAGAAAATACATTGCTTGACGTTATAAGAAAGTAACACGAAGATAGAAGTATCAAACGGTGAAAATAGAAGGCATTTAACATACTAATTTTACGTCCAGAGGCAAAAAAAAAATATGATCGTCATTTCCATAGTTCTATCTGAGGTCCCTGAACGAAAAACACTTCAGATCACTCCTGGAAACATATTAAATTGACTGTTCTGTTGTCGTCAAAAAATTACCTGATAATTTCTTCTCTACTTTTTCTCTTTCGAAACGATCCTTTTTTTTCATCTGATCAGAGTAGAAAAAAAACATCGTAAAATGTTTTGAAAACCGTTCGCAATGAATATGCATCCACCGGTTGCCATAGCAACTGAAAGATGATATAAACCGGTTATGAAGGACGTCACTTTTGCTTTTAATCAAGCGTTTGATGAATTGACTTTCTTCTATTTATAACGGATGGCTTTTCTAGTGGCTGAATGTCAGAGGCATTCACGAGTGTAAACTACCTTATGAGGTATGAGAAGTAGAGAACATTATTCAATGGAAATATCGTCACTTATGTCATCTTACTAAAAACAGAGTCGGAGTAAGAATCTTAAATGCTCCATATCTTTGTAAGATTTTGGTGACGTCACATATAAATATAAATCTAATAATAATTCTAAAATCTAAACAAAAATAAACCACAAAATAAAATTTTGCATCGAAATTGCTACAGCTAGCAGTAAGATGGAAAATAATATTTCTTTTTGCTTATATTCACTTTATTTATATTTGAAGACTTTTTGCCTACTATTTTAATTGCAGTCTTTGAATAGATCCTCAAAACTGAACATCGACAACACATGTGCTGCTATATGTGATAGAGATAAGAATTCCTAGTTGCATACATATTCTGTTTGGACATTTAAAATATTTTGACTGAGAAAATGAAGGATCATTTGAAAAATTTGTAACCAATAGTTTTATGAATATACGAAACCCAATGCCCACACAGCACACTCTGTTCCAAAGGACTTCCCTATTCTTCCATCAAGAGAGGCTCTGCCGTAGAAGGGAGGTCGCGAAACCACCGAAGCACGCGCAATTGACGCTCACAGGCGTCCTCCAAAATCACTTTTTAAAACAGCATCACAATTTTCTCAACGGAAGGTGAGGCGCATCACTGAGATATCCGAATCGGGAGGCTTTAATGATGCAGTTCATGAGATGGAGCATCGTTTTCATTTTAAGGAACAATTTTTCTAGGAATTACACAAATGGATTTATCCAGAATGATCTTGTGAAACTCTTATTTTTTCCATGGAAATGAAACATATTCTTAATCGATTTTAGCTGCTTTAAAGTATCCGACTACGTTCGGAGGCCTTTACCTAAATAATGATATTTCAAGCAATATTTTTGTATTTTTATATGACATTTATGTTAAAACTTAATAAATCACAGAGAAAAGTTATATTAATTAAATATTTGAAAAAACTTAGAATTTTTGTACTAAATTTGACCTTCTTTCAAACATTCTCCTTCAAAAAAATTGACCAGAATGTAAAATGCTCTAGTATATATAATCACTCAACTATTGCCTAAGTCCTGAAGCAAAAGTTTTGCAGTGTCTCAAAAAGCAAGTAAATTATAAGAGTTTAAGTGTCAAATCATGAATTTTTTAACAATTTGGGCCTTTTTTCAAAACTCAAAAGCTACATAACTTTTTAATGGAACATTATTTTACTTATATTTTGGTTTATTACCTAGACAGTATCATAAATATTATGCATGCCAAATTTCAGTCTGATTTTTTAAATTGAATTTTAGTTATCGTGTTTGAAAAATGAAAATTTTGAAAAAAAATCATATTTCGAGAAAAATGAATTTAAAGTTTACGTTTTTAATTTTCTATGAGAAGAAAAAAAAATTTTTTTCAATACTCCTCAGTTTTGTAGACTAGTCCTTCCTTTTCGCCAGCTTAGTTCATTTTTTTAGATTTTCAGTGCTGGAAATTTTTCTTAGTCTTTTTCTTGAGCCTGATGAGTCATTATCTTTATCTACCACTAAGCCGTCGTCCACAGATTTGGATATTTTTTCAGTCAACTAACTTTAGTATGCATGCTAGCTGATCTGGAGATGCTTTTAGTTATTAATATTGGTTAGAAGTAAAATTTAGGTACTTTTCGTACGATTATTATGAAAATTACATCATTAATGGAAAATGAAGATATTTCAATTCTTGAAAATTGACTAAATTTGCAACAATCTCATAGAAAATAGAGAAATTCACACTTAAAATCCTCCAAAATAGTATCTGTTACATGGAGAATAGTACAAAATAAAAATAAACAATTAAAGTTAAACATTTTAGGGAAAAACAATGAAAAATGCTTCTTTATTGCATTGTTTACTAATCCATTTTCAGTTGTTATGTTCTACTGAAAGGTCTCAAATTATTTCACTTCTGATTATCAGAGATATAAAATAAAAACTCTTTTGAAAACTTAAAAGAATAGACATTAAAAAAAAATGGAGATTTTCAGTCGAAAATGGTTTTTAACGTCCGACAGTCTATGTTAGTTCGAAATTTACACTCTTGAATACTTCTGAATATATATAAGAGAAAATTTTCCCGGTAAATATAATGTTGCCATAAAGTAATATAATGTTATTATAAGGAGAATATAATGTTACGAATCTGTAAGTTCATGTATTTTCTACAGCTCTTAAGTGCATATAAAATAAACATAACAAATTCCAAACATATACCACTCATTTACCCATCCTCGCCCCTAATTACTTTACTTCTTTTCCTATATTAAAGTGCGAATGTTCTTATTTGATTTAATTTTTCGTTAAATTTTGACGCTGTAGACGGGTAATTGAATTTAATGTACACCTTAATTCTAATGAGTGAATTTTCTTGAAACTGTTACATATTGAAAACCATATCATTATAAATAAAATTTTTGATTTAAAGACATTTACACCCAGTAAAATTATTTTTATCTTTTAAAAAAGAGAAGCTTAGATAAAAACAATTACACTTACATTCTTTAAATAAGTAATTCATGTGTTGGTAAGGAAATTAACCCTGAATTAATTTTAGAAGCAGGGAGAACTGAATTAAAAGCTTGAAACATCACTTGCCTTTAAAATATGCGTCCAAGTTCATAAATATATTCACGAGACGAAAAACACGAAACAAATTAGTACAATGATTGGCTAACTGTTGGTTCTGATATAAGAGAATAAAGTGTACTCAAAAAGAATGACAGAACGCCTCCCCATGTCCCCGTGCCTGATGCCATTACGGCAACCGAAAAAATAATGATAATAGCTAAATATTTATTACAACCACAAGTGTTCGAAATGGCCTCCACAACAAGAAACAGTTTATTGTAGACAAGTCACAATGCCAGCGACGGCCACAAAATAAGAAAGAAATTCAGTCGGGCCCGGTATTCCCAAATGCGTACGATACTGCTAAATGCCAGTTTCTTCAAACTGCTTAACAATGACTATTTACTCTGTAGGTTTCCCAGATTATATTTTCTTACGATGCCCAAAGCTTCGCAAAGACATCTGCGCTAATTCAAGATAAACATAGAAATCTTTTAACAAACATTAACACATAAACTTTTGTCCAGTGTCCTTAACATTTTTTGAGACACCCCACCCGATATTCCCAGTGATTGAATTGTCAACAGGTCGTTTGATAAAGCTAATAAGCACAGTAGAATCTTAATCAGCGGTAATAACATATGTAACATGATGAATTGAAAGTACATGAAAGAATATGATGTCAAAATCTTTTCTTCCTTCCAGAAGCAGTAGTATGACGAAACTATGACTGGAAAAGCTAGAGCATGTACACTGTCTAAGGCGGCGGATTTTTATATAGGTTAAGACACTGTTGAAAATAAACACTGCGCCAGTTAGAAGATGAGCATTTTCCAGCTTCTTGGTTGGAATAAAGCTATACTAATCATTAATTGATTTGTTGGTATGGCAGATTTATAAAAAAACAGTATAATTTGCACTGTTTCTGCGTAATTGCTCATTATAATGCTGCCTAGCGGGAAGTGTTTTGCACTAAATGCTTTTCTAAACGATGAAGAAAGTAACCGCATTTCTGCCTGAAATGATTATCAATCACATAATTTTACTATCTGTTAATTTTTTATGGTTTCTTAAAAATCAAGGAATTTTATTTTGCCTTCTCAGCATTTAGATGTGGAAAAAATTAAGTATTCATGCAGCTCTGAAAACGGGAATAAATACGTTTCCTGTGAAAATGAAGTACCACCTTCATATCGTTAGTTTTCAAGATTTTAAACTTTGTAATAAAACATTACCACTTTTAATACTGCAGAAAATTCTATATAAAAATTTTAACTTGTGTACTAAGACAGCTTCATCTGTCGATGAGTCATTGTTTTTTTTTTTTTAAATAAAGCTAAGACTGTATGTCTTGGCTGGTAATTAAAATTATTTTTATTTGGTGTGATGTGATATACGAAGCTAAATGTTCTAAGATTGGATTAATAGTAGGGTCAGATACAGCATAATAACAAGAACAGCCATGCATGTGAAAAAACGCGATGTACTATTTACCCTTCCAACCGACCTGCTCATAGCCCACGGAAGCAAGCAATATCTATGCAAATCGTTATTGCTTCCTTGAGAGTTTATTTGCAAATTAAACTCTCTTCAGGGCTATGAACTCTATTAAACAACCTCATTTCGCCATATCTGCATGTTTGACAAAAAAAAATTATTAATACGAATCTAGGCAGGTAATATTTTTGACTTATTGATGTAACTGAAAAGGAAGATATGCAGAGGATTCAATCTTGCGTATGGTTAACGATAGCAGCGCCCAAATTGGTGGAAATTGGAATTAAATAATTCGATAACCCACATATCCAATTAAACCCAACCTAAATGTTGCCATTTTGGATCTTTGTTACAGATAAATGAATGCTTAATTATTGTATATTCCGGATATCTCATTTTGATTTTATATATTAGAGGATTATGACAAGTACGTTAAGAATAAATCGATGATATCTGCAAAATACCTATAATTCAAGATTCTTCGAGATGAAAACGATATGCTTAAAATGTCTTGTAATACTTTTATCATATGTGACATAAATGAATTACAAATTTATAATATTTAAAACAATTTATCAGTTTTGTATTTGAAAAATTGAAATTTTGTTTTATTTTTGTGCCATTGCAGTAATATTTTAAAATGATTATAATATGGAATAATAATTCCTTTAAAATTTTTGTTATCCCGAATTTCGAAAGATTTATTCCCGTGTAATATAAATTAAAATTAATTTTAAAAGATTGTTCTTTATCTATTATTCTCTATTACTATCGAAAATCTTAACTTATTTTTAATATTTTTTCTCTTTTTTAACTCTTATGTTAATTTAGTGTAAGCATTTTTCAAAATATATCATTTCATTTCTATAATACCGAAACCAGTTTTGTACCGTAAATCTCATTTATCCTTTCAAATTTTTTTTATATTCATACTGATTATAATTAAAGTTCAACTATTAGAAAGCTGTAAAAAATGAACCACTGTTGAGAATTACCTGAAATTTAAGATAAGCATACTCGAAGAAGGGGGGGGGGGGTATGCCAGAAGACAAAAATAATTCAAAATTTTACCAATAGATGGCACTATACACGTCAAAATATTCAGAATATGCAAAATAAGATTCGATGGAGCCTGTGTTTGGACAGTTCATTTTCAAATCCACGGATGTCAAAACTCAGAATTGCAGAATATGGCAAAAGAAAATCCGTTCAAACATCAACCAGTTTTTCTTTATTTTGAAAATGTAACTTTGTGGTGCGTGTGTCGTTAGGCCATTCTTGTTTTTAGACATAGGACCATGGCAACCATGTCATTCCCTCACTTCAACAGTGTGCATGTGTAGGTAGCACAATTTTTATGCAAGACTGTGCTCCACCACACATTGCATTGCATTGTTAAGCAGCAAGCAAGCCTTCTCAGCAAGAATTTCGAAAATAGTAGGATTATCAGCCTTTATTTTTCAACTAACTGGCCGCCAAGATCACTTGATTGATTTTTCTGGAGAATTCAATATGACCTCACGCTCTGCTGAAGCTATAAATGTATGATGTTCGTAACACGTGTGTCAGTTATGGGGTCTGTTGTGTTTGGTGAATACGAGAGCTCATGCAAATATGGCTGAGAATGCCGAACCTATTTCTTTGTCAGCTGACTTAAAATTGTATAAAAGAGAATGCATGAAAGGCAAGAACAAATGAAAAATAGAATGGAGCAAGGGCAAGATGAAACGAAGATTTCGATGGAGCAAGGCGAGAAGAAATAATAATCAAATCCAAGATGTGAAAAGAATGATTGTATAAGTATAAGACGAAGTTCAGACGAAAATCGAGAACGTCTTCCTTGCTTTGTTAGTAAAGTAAATATTCATCGTTTATCATAAAGTGGAATACAAAAGTTAAGAGATATTAATGAATGCTCAGCTTACAGATCCTAAAATAAACTTTCATTCATCTAATTAGCAATATAGCATTTTAAAATGTAACTGTAGTTTGAATACATTGCAAACAGAATTTGTTTGGAGGAAAAGTCGCTTTTTCTTTGTCATAGATGAAACAGATAGCTGAATCGTTATTCTTATTTTCAGAATTAATTTTAGACAAAAACTCTTATTAATCTGTAGATTGGAAATCCAAACCTATTCTTGAATACAAATGTTCCAAAGTGATGAAAAAGAAAATAAAAATGCACACAATTTATTTATTGAACTCTATAAAATAGAATTCGGAGATTAAGATACTTATTGCGAAACGCTCTGGAATTCCACATGTTTTCTAATTAAATGAATATATTTCTTCTAGCTGTAAGAAAGGGTAAGAATACCAGATTAATGGATGGTTATTGTATCCACGTCACTTTACATCGCAACTTCTTATTTTATATGATTTCAACGTTAGATACTTTTATTTTTAATAAAAATGATTTCTAGTCATTTATTTCTGTTTACTTTACATCAATTCCAAATAATCGATTTGCTTCTTGAGACTACTATTTCCTTTTTAAAAGAATTATTTTAAGTTGCCTGGTAAAAATTTTCGATGAATGAAAATAAATAATACGATCTTTAAGATTATTCATACCTAGTCTGGAGCAGAGGTTTTTTTTCCTCTTTCCCCTTCTCTTTCATAACTAAAAGATGGGGAATTTAGTTTTATTATAATTATTTCTCTTGTGTTTCAAAACTGAGGATGTTTTTGACTCTTAGGGAGAGGTTTTTGAGTTATCTGTGGTCTGGGGATAAACTATAGAACAACAGAAAAGAACATGATTGTAAATCTGTATTCGAACTGAAAAGATAAAATTCCAAGAGTGTCAGAGGAAATAATTATAATGTATTCGAGATCAAAAATTTTCATTTTAATTAGCTGGTTTAAATGCGATACAAAGTAAATAAAATTCGAAGATGTGGACTGTTTTAAAAAGTTATTGCGATGTTGAGCTAATAAAATTTATATAACTTTTGTTATTAGTTATTCCATTTAAAACATTAATTAAACAATATTTTGATAATTTATGTATCAGAATGCAGATATTGATTATGACATTGCTCGAAAGTTTTGAAATGAGATATTATTCCTATTATGCGTGTGAAAATATGAAATTTATGAATTATGTATACGATGTGTGTATAATTCAATAACCATTTATGTGATGAAAGCAGTTATGTAAAAAATAAGCAATTTTTTTATATTTATTCAAAATTAAAAATTAGTTTAAAGAAAGTGCTCAAAGACAGTTATTTTGTTTTTATTTACATGAAATAAATGAATCACTGTTATATTGAAAAGAATAAGCAATATAAAATCGCAAATAAAATTATATTTTTAATTGTTTTGTTCCTTAATAATCGTCCACTGTCTAAATCAGAAACGTTTTTTTAAATATTAAAATTTAAGGGCTAAAACGTAATTATATTCCTATTTCTAAAATAGAGACAATATCCGAAAGATTATTTTGTTTTATTAAAATTTTCTTCTCAAACATGATATTTACTCCTATATGCAGCATTGGGACGAAGCGGCGTGTCCCCAGTGTGACGTCGTCAACGAAGCCGCCGCTCTCTGTAAGCCTAATCTTTCAATTTTGAAGTACCCTTGACAACCTGGTGTAAATTTATACCTGGTAGTCCAACCGGAACAGTGTATCCCCAAAATTCCGCTCCGTTTCTCATCGGTTTTCGTATTGATGACAGGTTTCGGCGTGGGGTTTAGCGGTCATTAATGTTTCCAGTCTGATAAATCGGTTTCAAAATGCTATACGGACAGCCTCTTATGACCATTAAAATTTTGGAAAAACTTATGTTACTCACTGTGTTTGTCTGGTGTCTTTTGTTTCTTCTTTATTCACCTCATTTTCGATATTGGTGTGCACAATTCGGTCTCATTTTCAATAGGCACACAATCTTATATGTTTATCTATTGGAGTTAAAGCAGCAATTGAGACTGACGAAAATTGAATAGCATTGGTAATCATGTGCATAAACCAATTTTCGTCTTCTAGCTTCTCAGGGAGCATAAGTAAAGAACAAAAAGTGTAAAGTGTTATGAGATACAAGTAAAACACATAAAGGAGATTCGAACCTTTAGTCCGAAATATCGTAGCAAGATAATATTTTAGGTTTGATTCGTCTGTCTTTGTATTAGTTTTCAAAATTTATTCTTTTTAATATAGCACTGATAACGAGCACACAAAAAATTTATCGAATATCGGTGCAACGGGAGAGTGTTTAAATGCTCTAATTAAAACAAAAAAAAATATTATATACTTAAAATATATTTTAAACTTTATATAAAATTAGAGAAGACATTGTACGGAAATAACAATTGCATCACAGGAAAGCTAATTATCTGGCTGTTTCTTTTAAATTTTAAAGTGGTGAAAAAAGTACTTATGAGATTATATGCTCCGACGTTATTGAGTAAAAACTTTAAAATTGTTTTTAATTTTTGAGTAAAAATATTATTTAAATTCTGAAAAAGTCTTTCTAAGGAAGCACCTCTTACCCAAGAAATAAATGCCTAACACATAATGTCCAACATTTTGCTTTGTCCAGCGTAGATTGCTAAAAGTAAAAAAGGCACCAGAAAACACAGATTGACTTCTGCTGATTGGTATGCTACCGAACATCTGAAGCCAATCTGTGTTTTTGGTGACTTTTTTAGTTTTTCTTGATTATCTCGAAAACTCTTCAATTTTCACACTACATGTGAATTAGCAGATTAAAGAGCGTAAAATTCCCTACAATTTCATGCTTTTATTTTTCTTCCAGTTTTAACATTTTTGCAGATAATGGCTCGAAAACAAATTTTGATTTTCAGTAATTTACGACCCCCTGGACCTCCAAAAAGGCGTATTACCTATTTGAAAAAAAAAAATGTTTAAAATAAGCTTTCATTAAAAAAAATCGTAGTTGAATATAATTAGTTTTTTAAAATAAATTTTTGAAAAGTGTCCAACAATTCTCTGATACCCTGTATTTTTTCGGAACCGATCGGATCTTTTTCACCCGGATTTTTTCGGATCTTTTTCACCGATTAAACGTCTCACCGCTTGCGACCCTATGTTCTATGGTAATTTTTCATCCTCCTCATGCCTACTATCACCCCTCTGGATTTGTCGGTCGAATCCGGCAACACCCTGTATAACCTACAGATTCCCCTTCGACAGGTAACTTTTTTCAAAAGACTGATGAGGTTGGTGCAATTTACGCGACATCTCGTTTCTTCCAAGTTACTCTAATTTAGTTGCACAAAACTTTATTTTTTGTGGTGTAATAAGATTAGAATTTGAACGGATGGATGATATTCACATTTGAGTTCGAATTTGAATCTCTATATTATTCTCGAACTGGATTGTCCACGTCAGTCTCAGAAAACGTTTCTTGGTCGCTGTACTCAGTCGCTTCTCCATTGAGATATAATGCATCAGATTTGTCCCCAGCTGGTAATTTCTTGCTCAATTTTTACAAATCAGCCGAATATTTCTCTGTAGCCCTTTAAGACCGGACGTATTTTTTAACGAATTGTTTAAATGTCGACTACAATTCAAAAATGGACGATATCTGCCATCCAATGAGAAAAATAGATATACAGAAATTCTAGAAACAAGAAAAATCATTTCTTCCGGCATTTATTGCATATAACTAACCAGAAACAGAAATATAAGCTAAAGCCTAAACCGCACGATCGTATGGGTTCGGTCTTAAAGGGGTAGAAATAATTCCCCGTCGGTTCGTGATAGCCCGGTTGGGTTAGTTGGAGCCTTTCGTACACTTTCAAAGGCGTTAAGACCGAACTGGCAGATTCATGGTCAGTGAAAACTATCGGAGCAAGTAAGAGGAATGTTAATATGAGGTAAGACGGGTGGCAAGCTTTCCACATTCGGTAGATTTTATTCAGCTTATGTTAAATCCGATTGCCGCACTTTATACGCCGTAACTGTCAGGGAAGGGTTAAATAATTCTTCGGCCGTTGATGATCCTGGGATCTTCCTAAGGAGATCGGGGCCATTCGTTCATCCAAGCAAAACCCAGAAGAGCAACTCAACCCTTTGGTTTTTGAGCATTAATTGACAATAATGAGGTCAAAACTTCTCACCAGTAGCTTCAACACTTCAGGCACTTAAAATTAGATAAAAAGTTAGTAAAGCCTCGCTGTTGCCCAATTTCGCCTTCTCTAGCATAACTGTACCAAATTTGGTGAAAGCCGAACCGTATATTCTCTATAGATGTAAAGGCCATATCAGACAGGCAGCGAATCGTGGAAGGTATCCGTGTACAGTAGGGTAATGCCCCTCGCTAAAAGTTTTACGTCAGTTCAAAAGTTTCACTTTCACTCTTTACTTCACAAATGGAGGAGAACATGCATTTAAAGTTATAAAATCGTCAAGATTCCTGCCAGAAAATTTGTTAAAATTCATTGACCCAGTTATTCAGTGAAATGCATTTTTTTCCCATCCAGAAAACTTGCTTTTGTGTATGATAGTGGACAAAAAGGAGCATATAAGAGAATTAGGTTTCTGAAACATTATAAAAGCTAGAAACTTAGCCTCTAAAAGAAAGTCAATCGGGAGTTCCTAACAAACAAAAATCAATTTCCTAGCTACAGACTACAATGAAATGATTCACTGGAACACTACTACACTTTCACCACCACCTTTGCTGCGAAGATTCACGCATCAAGATATTTGGCCTAATGTTCAATCAGGTGGAGAAGCGGCAGAGTAGAACTTTGACAAGTTCCCAAGTGACACCCAATCAGTAGAACGATGTATGAAGCTGGTCACCGAGGCTTCACAAAAGTCGTCGGTTCCAATTCCAGAGATGTTTTTATAAGAACTACACTTCAATCAAGATAATCTTATTTCAAAGTACCAAAAAAAAACTGAAGGCAAGTAAAGGACCATATTTGATTACAAATTGAATTTTCACACAATCTGAAACAACTTTTTGATTCAATGGAAATTTGTCAATTTTTAGTAAGACAATGTGTTTTTTGAGTGTAATGAGCAATTAGCAAATTTTTAAATATGTTATTTTTTCATTTATTTACATTTCCTACACTTTTTTCTACTAAACTATACCTATAGCTACTTATCATAGAAGTTATTTGATTTTTTCCAGTTATTAGAAAAATTATGAAAATCGTATATTTTTGAAAAGTTTAAGGTCGATGCTCTACCGCCAGATGTAAACAAAAGAATTTTTCTTTTTTTTAGAATTTTACTTCTCTACACTAGAATCAAGTTTTCCGCGCTATAGCGTTTAGAAAAAAGACGAAAAGTTTTTTTCGTCCCACCTACCGTAGAATAGTCCAGTCGGCGAGAATTTTAAATCTGAAAATATTTATGGCTATGGTTTCACTGCTTACATCACTTCATTTAGGGTGCAATATGACAATTCCAAGTTTTTGTCTTCCTGTGAGATGGACGTTAGATGCTAGCGAGGAACCGAATTTAAGTGGGGTATATTTTGTTGCAATTGTATGATTACATGCTATTATCGGAGTTGCAATCATTTCCCAATTTTCTAAAAAAATTCGATATTCTTCCAAACGGCGACGCATACTATCAAAGCAGTTGTCAAATTAACGTTTTCATGTAAAAGTATTCATTTTTGTATGCATATGCATATGTCGGTGCACCAGTACCAGAGAGCTAGTATGGTGTGGAAGTTAGAAGGCAGTGTCCCGTTTTCTTGCAGCTGCAAATGGATCTACATCCATTCGCAGATTTTCAAAATATGGCATTCAAATGCGGCTGTGGAGTTGGATATTTGATCATGGTAATTGGAGCCACAACATGTTTGGTAGTTTTCCAAACACAGTTTAGCGAATCATCATTTGACCCAAAACATTTGAAACTATATGTATTTTCTTAATCAACGACGGCTTACAGCTTACAGTGTTGAAGGTAGTGAAGCCAAATTGAAATGATCATTCACTAGCAATTTTGCATACAGTTCAAATTTTAAACCATTCATGGTATCACTATCTTTACCTGCATTCAGTGCTACAAAGGGTCTTTGCCTTTCATCTATTATTCGGTCTAGTTGGGCTTCTTTTCTCATTTAAACCAGAGTAATTTGGAAAAGTGCTTCATTTTCAAGGATCAATTTAACAAACTTTTTCTTTGTGTGTCTGTTGAGTTAGGAGGTCGTATCACAACTAGTGTCTCTTTACCGGGTTTCCAAAATCTCTGGAAATCGTAAGATTTTCAAAATCTTTATATTCCAGGAACAAAAGATCGTAAAATTATTCAGAAAATAAAACTCTCAATAATAATTTGCTAAATTATGTTAAACCAGAGTTTGACCTTGAAAAGATGGTTTATTTAGACAACCAAAACACGCTGTAATAGTTTGTTGGCAATGATTGAAATATTTTAGAAATATAATCAACAATTTCAAAAGCATTATCTCATAATAAAGAACAACAAATTTTGGCTAATGTAGAATTTGAAACTCTGACTGCAATTGTAGCAGTCTTGAAACAAGTAAAAATTGCCATAGAAAAACTATGCAGTCGAATCGCGACTTTGCTAACTGCCGAAAGAGTATTTGCTTTCATTATTGGAGAGTTGAATAAACGAAACTGATTATTTGCTAAGAATATGAAATGTTCTCTAGTCCAAGGAATTAGTGAGAGACGCAATGTTAGTTTAATTGGATAAATGCAATATCTAAATTTTGGAAGAAGTTACTGCAATTACTGTTGATCTTTCACGTTTACCAAATAAAAACTCTTTGATTCAGAATGCTAAAATAATTATGACAAGGAGTTTTTGCGAGGAAGACGAATCACTATTAAACTCTATCACTCAGAAGAAGGGAGCACGGAAATTTTGAGAGAGAAATCGTTAACGTTGTATACATAAAATTTGAAAAAACGATTCACTCGAAGACAAAGTTCCTGCGTTGTTCAACTAACAAGAGTTTTAGGTTGAGCAAGATAGTGAAACAAGAATTGCAGTTATTTGACTCAACAGAAAATCGATCAGCCAATATTATAAAACTGGGTGAGGTTCTGAAAATCATTTCTCCAACATTAGCTGAAGCTGAGAGGGCATTTTCTGCTGCCCGGTTGTTCATAACAAAGATAAGAACTAGTCTGAATTATAAAAGCATAGATTGCATATGTTTTCTTAAATCATGCTTTAAAAATGAATAATTAATATATTTTATTTGTATTTTGTAGCTCAATATATAAAGGAGACAACATTTTGGAATTTATGAATATCCTTATAATTATAGCGTAATTAATTATTATTGGCATCAATTAAAAATAACTAATTTTTTGATTTTTTTTTTCAAATTTTGATGCATTTCCGGAATTGTTATGTTTCCGGGAAGGAAAAAAAGCCGGGAAAGCAGAAGCCCTTATCACAACCGCTGACAGCGTGAAGGAATAAAAGGGCATTTTTCATACATTGGGAATATTTAAAACTGCTGGCAGAGAACAGGTTGTTGAGTGAGTTTCTTTTCTCTGGTTTAGAGAAAAATTATTTGCGGATGGTGATACTAATGATGTAAGTCTGATGATTTGGTCTATGTCTTCCACTACTAGTGCATCACATTTCTTTTCTACGGGAACAACAATTGCACTGGTGACAATCAAGTGGTCTGCATCCTCTGCGGCTTGAAAACGCCCTTGATTTCGAGTTTAACCCTGAACAAAGCAACAAGCCTTCCTTTATTACAATCATTAGAGAGGAATTTATCTTGAGGCATATTCACCATCAGCAACTCACTTAATACTGCATCCATTGCCGTGTGCCTCTTAGCACATCTAATTCGTTCAGCTACTTTGGTACCTTTCTCTGGTAGATCTGGTTACCCATCAAACACAATAGTATTGGCTCCTCCATTCTATATTTTTATGTAAGCACGTATTGGCTTAAAATTGGTGGGAAGGTCTCGGTCTCACCAATCTTCCCAATTACTCCAAGTAGAAGAAATCCACTATCATTAAAATAGGCTACACCTTGAAAGTTGATTTTGTCAGATATTCATGTGAAGAAATCGTGAAAACAGATTTGGAACCTTTTCTCATGCGACATTGATTAAAGGGCAAAGGCTAAGGTGCTAATTCATAAGAAGAGTAATTCTACACCTTTGCGTCTGATTTCTTCAAGAGAGATATTCTACGGAGAAGAGTTTCCGGATTTCTTTCCACTTCATTTCTGATTTTTATTTGAATTTAATTCTGATTTTTATTTTGAATTGAGTTTTTTTTCTTACAAACTCGACTTTTTCGAAGTTTTCTCAACTTAGCAGCTAATAGAAGTATTTCCACATTCACAAAAGCACTCTGTAAGTTTATTGTTTCCTCTCCCAGAATGCCAGTATTGATAGCCATCGCGAAATCTGAGACAGGAAAGTATCGTTAGACTGAAACTAGTCCGCAAGCTTTTGAACATCATGGTTATCACGGAGTATTCTTGAATCTCTGGCGTCGGTGTTAATGCTTACAAGTAGTGAATGAAAATCCGCCGAAGTCCTTACTTGTTGTGAAAAAGTAGTAACAATAGGCAATGTCAGGATCCACTTCGTTGCACTAAAATTATGTCAGAAATACCACGACCATGACTAAGACCACCAGTACTTTTTAGTGTTCGCATTAACGTTTGCTCTATCGTCAGATTGTACAAAATTACGATCCAAAATTTGTCTAACCATTTGAACCAGCCATTCGTGACGAACCGCTCAAAATCTTTTGATGTAATTTTACTCTTACGTTAATTTTGTCTAGTATTAGTTTAATTCAGTTTCGTTATGTATACCAATTACCCGTTTAGAAGCTGTATGAAAGCTATTTTGAAATGTTCGTCATGATTTTGAACCGTGGTCAGTTAAAGAGGATGTCAGCTTACTTAGTAGACTTTCTCTTACCTACCACAACACCCTATTAGCACGGTATATTTTACCGTATCTCCACGATTTTGCTACGATATTTTCAATGCCGTAAAACATCGTAAAGATAGCGCAAGAATGTTGTGGAACATCTGTGGCAAACAGGACATACTAGCGCTCTGGTATTTGTGCATTGACATATGCATACAAAAGTGCAATTTGTGATTATATGCATACAAAAGTGAATACTTTTGCATACAAAATTTATTTTGTCATCTTTTTTCATTCTATGCGTCGCCTTTTGAAGAATGACGATTTTTGATTTGAAAATCGGAAAATTATTGCAACTTAGATAATAGTTTGTAATTAGACTATTGCAACAAATTAGTATAGTATTGGTATTTATTCGGCGCAGAATGTTTTGTTCTACAACTTTTATGTATAGCGTTTTTAACACTGAATGTGTAGTCTAAGAATGTGGAATTTAAATTCTTAAATGTGTAATCTAAGAAAAACTGAATTAACACCCACTTAACTTCACTTCCCCCTAGCAGCCGACGCCCCCCTCCCCGGAGTGAAGAAACTTGGGATTGTCAAACTGGACCCTTAACGAAGTAATTAAAGCAATACACCCTTAGCCATAAATATTTTCCGATTTAAACGCCCGCCGACTGGACTATTTTAGGGTTTGACATTTTCGAATTTTCGAGTGCGGATTTGGATCTAGGCTCCCCTTTCAAGGAAGGAAACTTTGTGGTTCTCATAGCCTTGAGGTTAAAGAAGAATTTGACTAAAATTTAAAAACTTCAGAAACTTCTCTCCTATTTTGTTTAATTGAAATGGACTATCACGTTATAATGGTCGTCAAGTTATTAATCCCTTATCACTATTTACAGGTTATAATTCTATTTTTAAATTGAGATCAGAATGAGATTTTATGTTAATACAGAAATACAGCTATATTTTAAAAATAATGCATTTATAATTATATTGTATATATATATATATATATATATAGTAAATAAAAACATCACTATCAATTCAGCAATCTACTCAGAATACACTATATTTGAAATATACATAATTATAGGATTAAACTATATTATCACAAGCATAAACATGCATTCACGATACAAAAAATGGCATAAAACTCTTCGCACTAATAATTAAACAAACTTCAAAAAGAGAATGCTTATTTGAAATTTTAACAATCAAAATGGCTAACTAGCCTGGGGACTAGTTCGTCCTCATAATCTAAATTTCAGGCGCCAAACCTCCAAGATACCAATTGTTAGACAATAGAAAAGGGGAATATGTCACAAAATCATCTCACAGTGAGAATAAGAATACAGAAAATATTTTCGAGAGTGCAAATTCCCAATGGGGTAAGTGATTATTCTATAGAAATATTGTCAGTTATCTTTTGCTAAATAACTGACTAACATTGAGTGCCGGATTAAAAGCTTGAAAGGCCCTCTGCCCTTGAAAGATGCATTCACATATATATATATATATATATATATATATTCACTATTACGAGAGGGAGAACACAAAACAAATTAGTACGCAGATTGCCCTACAGGTGACTCTGACATAAGAGAATAAAATGAGCACAAAATGAATGTTAATAGAAGCATTTTTATTACAACAACTTGTATTTAACAAGGCCTCTACCTCATGCAACAATACATTGCAGACAAGTCAAAACGGCTACAACATAAGAACGGAATTCAGCTACGTGAGATATTCCTAAATGAGAGCGATACTGCAGAATGCCAGTTTCTTCAAACATCTTAACAAGGACAACAATTCCAGTAAGTTTCACAGATTTAATATCCATTCGATATCGAAAGTTTCGCAAAGCAATCTGCGTTAATTCTAGAATGACATAAAACATATTTTTCTGATTAAACTTTTGTCCAATATTTTTTGATACTCGCTACCCGATATTCCCTGAGACTGAATTCTCAACAGATGGTTTGATAAAACCCATAACACTGTAGAATTTTAATCAGAGATGTTAACATATGTAACATGATGAAGTGAAAGTACTTGAATGTAGCAGATTATGACAAAACGATTTCTTCTTTCCAGAAGCCGTAGTATGACGAATCTATAACTGTAAAAGCTAGAGCATGTGCACTGGCTAAGGCGGAGGGTTCTTGGATAGGTTAAGAGACTGGTGAAAATTAACGCTGTCTCGGGCAGAAGATGGACCTTGGACAGCTGCTTGGAATGTAGGTACACTAATCGTTAATTGAATTGTTGGTACGGCAGAGTTATAGAATATAATTTGCATTTAAATTATAATGTGGATTTTTTCTGCATAGTTGCACATTATAATGCTGCCTGGCAGAGAGTTTTGTACTAAAGCTTTTTCTATAAGATGAAAAAATAACCACCATTCTGCATGAAATGATTATACCGCGAAGCATTTTACAATCTGCTTATTTTTTATGGTTTTCTGAAATGTCGACGAATTTTACTGCTTTCTCTGAATTTAGATAAGGAAAAAATTAAGTATTTATGTAGCTTTGAAAACAGGAATAAATAATTTCCCAGCAAAAACAGATATCACCTTTACATACTTAGTATTCATAATTTGAAAATTTGTAAAAGAAGTGTTACCACTTTTCAAACTGCAGAAACATCTATATATAATTTCTAATTTTTACAGCAACACTATACCTAATTTACGATCTATGCATGTTTCTTTTAAATAAAGCTCAGACTTTTATGTCTGGGCTGGTAATTGAAAAATAGTTTTATTTTGTACGCATTTAAATTGAAAATGAGATGTCTCATTTATATACTTAGTATTCAAGATTTCGTTTCCGTGACCATTGGCGAGGTGTCCCGTCATCAAGAAGAAGAAATGTATTCAAGATTTGAAAATTTGTAAAAGAAACATTACCACTTTTAATAGTGTAGAAACTTTAATATAAAATTTTAAACTATTGAATTGCTATGAGAGATTTTATTATATGCTATATATTTCTTTAATATAAAGCTAAGACTTTTATGTCTGGGCTGGTAATTGAAATTAGTTTTATTTTGTACGGATGTGATACGGAAACCTGAATGTTTCACTATGCGAAGTTAAAAGTTCTAAGATTCGATTAGTAGTCGTGACTGACACAGCAAAAGAAGAAGAAAAGCAAATGGCAGTGAGAGAAAAAATTTACTGTTTATCCTTCCAATAGGACTGCTCATAACCCACGGAAGCAAGCAAGTTTCAGGACCTGAATATGCTCAATGATACAACATCAAATATTGGATAATAAACCCTCTTCAGGGCTATGAACTGAATAAAAACAATTTGTTCGCTTTCTGCCATATCTGAATGTTTGACATAAAGATGATTTTTAAGTCGAGTCAAGGTTGGTAATTTTTTTGACTTCTTGATGTAACTAAGAAGGAGGATATGCATTGGATTCACACCTGCGTATGGTAAACAATAGCAGCGCCGTTATTGGTAGAAGTTCGAATTAAATTGTTCGATTCCCCTATATCAAACAAAAACCAACCTAAATGACGCCATGCTGGATCTTTGTTTTGGATAAATGAATGTTTAATTGTTGCATATTGTATAATCCGGATATTTTATTTTGATTTTATTTATTGGAGTATTATGACATGAACATTAGGAATAAATCGATGATATCTGTAAAATACCTATTATTCAAGATTCCTCGAGATGAAAACGATATGTTTTAAAGTTTTTAAAAACTTTTATCAAATGTAATTTAAATGAAATACAAATTTGAAATTGTTAAAAAAATGTTATCGGTTTTGTGTATGAAATAATAAGTCCATATATATATATGGAATAATTGCTTATAATATGGAATAAGAATTCCCTTAAAATGCTTGTTTTCCGAAAATTTTAAAAAATTATTCCCGAGTGATATGAACGAAACATAATTTTAAAAGATATTATATTATCTTTCGCTATTACTGTAGAAAAACTTAATTTATTGTTAATATTGTTAGTTTTTAAACAGTTATGATAATTTAAGGTAGGCATTTTTTCAAAAATTTAAAATCAGGACATACATATAGGACGAAAATTGTGATCGCATTCACGATATTTTTCCATTAACAAAAACAATCATTATAATAGTTATAGTGTCTTTTGTTTGATCCTTTTTTTGTATAAATCTAAATAAAGCGGAAATGAAGAAGAGATATTGGAAACACATCTGTAATTCTACCGAAAAAAGTTGAGTACCGTAACATTTCCATCACATTTTTTTTTATTTTTTTTCGCTGTATCCAAGGTGATCCAGTTAACTTCAACTTTCAAAAATCTGTAAAAATGAACCACTTATTAGATTAAACTAAAATTTAAGCCAAGTGTACTCGGAACAAGGGAAATGGTATGGCAGAAGAAAAAAATAGTTTAAAACTTTAGAAATAGATGGCGCTTTTTTAAAATATGCAGAATAAGAAACGATGGAACATTTTTTGGTTAGATAAAGTTCCTTTTTATATGCACGAATATGTCAATATTCAGAATTGCAGAATATGGGCAAAGGAAAATCCATTCAGACATCAACCAGTTCTTCTTGATTCTGAAAATGTAAATGAGTGGTGCGAGTCTACGGCATCATTTATCGTCCAGCCATTCTCTTTTGAAGAAGTATGTCCTGCGGGCCCTGTTACTTATGCCGTCAATGGTGTCCTTCATTAATCTCTTTAGCTCAACTATGTAATACCAGCATTTCAACAGAGTGCATGTGTAGGGATCACAATTTTTATGCAAGTCGGCGCTCCTCCAAACATTGCATATCCTGTTAAGCGGCTTCTCAGAATTCAATTTGGAAATGTTAAAATTATCAGCCTTTATTTTATAAAACACTGGCCGCCAAAATCACCTGATATTAATCCTTGTGATTTCTGGCTGTAAGGTTATCTGAAACGTGTTGTGATGAGTTTTCCGATTGAAAACTTAGCTGAACTAAAGACACGTATTTCGTACCGCATTCAAAACATCAGCAGAGATACACATTTATCTGTTGTGGAACATGCTATTTCTCGCTTTCAACCTGTAGCAGAAAACGGTTTATAGTATATTGAACATTTACTCAGCATTTTGTGGTGGATTGGCTTTCAATTAAGTGTGCCACAATTGCCGAATGATTTGGAAGTCATTGTTTTATTCGTTGATATTTTTCAATTACATATCTTTTCAGTCATGCACAATGAACAGTACAGTTTGTGTAAACTGCAACCCACCCAATGGCTGTTACATTGGGTCGCCAATGTCACTGGAACCCGAACACTTGTAAGTTTTATAGCGTGTAAAGCGCCATCTACTGCTAAAAATTTGAACTATTTTTTTTCTTTTGCCATTTTTCTCTATTCTCCGAGTATATTCAGGACAAATTTCGGGTCATTCTAAGCAGTGGTACTTTTTTACAGATTTTTGAAAGTTGAACTTAATGATAAAAACCCTGTTTTTAAGGAAGATTGGTCAAATTTTGGTTACAATTCATTTTTTTGGATGTTTTGTTAAAATTCCGTCCATGTAAGATCAAAATTATATTTCGTAATCAGCGGGAACTTTAAACTTTCAGCATGTATTTAGTTTGTCACTTGTCACAACGGTTTTTTCATTAAACTAAAAACATGTTCGGTAGCTGCGTTTGTTTCAGAAAAACATAGATAGTATTCTACTAATTTACTAATATTCTAGTAGGAAACATCATTTACATTGAAAGTTGTAAATAATTCATTCCTTATGTTAGATAATAATATAGAATTTTGTTTCATTGGCCACTTTTTTCTTTTGTAGTGTAGCACAGAACAACCGATGTTTTATCAAACAATTGGTTTTGAACCATTCGCGTATGCTGGGGTGCTGGGGTGCTAGGGGAGAATAGAGCAAGGGCGGGTCTAGGAATCCGTTAAGGAAATATATGTTTTTCATGATTTCAACTCTCAAAAACTACGAATTACTTCATTTAATTATTCGTTAATCTCAAATAAATTTAATCGTCACTTTTTAAATTATAACAAATAATAATTTAATTGATTAAATATTTTAATTAAATTTTACTTAATTAAATTAATTTTTTCAATACAATCAAGTGCCGATCTATTAATCAGTGACACCGTTTTCCCTGCAATGTTCGTCTTGCTGTTGGATAGAGATTTCGACAGAGACTGAATGGTTGCAAGCGTAATTACCTCCGACTATGGCGACAAAGAAGAGGATTCTATAAAATTGAAGAATTATGACGCTATCTTTCAGAAAAACCGAGATCTGGATTTTTTTTTTGGAGAATTCAATCTGAAGTCACGCCTTGTCGGAAAGCTATAAATAACGGAGGATATCAAACGAGTTAATAATCACTTTGGGGTTTATTTAATATGTAACTCTACCGAAACAAGTTTTTTACCGTATTATCTCAATTACACTTTTTTTATATATTTTGTCTTATATATTTCGGAAGAATGATTTTTTAAATTTACAATTCATTTTTGGATGTCTGCTAAAATTGCGTTTATGTGAGGTCAAAATTATATTTTTTAATCAGCATAAACTTTAGAGTTTCAGCACGTTGTTTTGTTTTATCACTTGTCACTTTTGTTGGTCATTGAACGAAAAACACGTTCGGTAGCTGCGTTTGTTCCTTGCAAACACAAATAATAATCAACTAATTAACCAATATTCTTATATGGAACATCATTGTCATTAAAGTCTGTAAATATTTCATTCTATATGTTAGATAATGGTACAAAATTATGTCTCCATGAAACATTTTGTTTTGTAGTATATCGCAGGTCGAAGATGTTTCCTCAAACAATTCGTCTCCAACGAGGGGCGTATGCCGGGGGAAGGGGCAAGGGGAATAGAGAACAAGGTCGCGGATCTAGGAAGCCGTTCAGGAAATAAATTTTTATTTGTGTGTTTTGACTCTCAAAAATTATGAATTACTGCAATTAAGTAATTATTAAGTTTAAATCATTTAAATTTCAATTGTGTAAATTATAACCAATTAAAATTTATTTGATTAAATTTTATTAATTAAATTTTAACTAATTAAATTATTTTTTTAAATATAAACAGGAGCGAGTGTAGAAATTTGTTAAGCCGCTCTCCCTGCATTGTTAATCTTCTGGTTAGAAAGGTAGTTTTACACAGACTCTTAAATTTGCCTTGCTGATTACCCCCGAATCAGCTAATTACTCCGAAATTGGCGCCAAGAAAAGAAGGTTCTAGAAAATTCAAGAATTATAATGCTATCTCTGATCGAACGAAGATCTATAAAATTCCATATGACGTCATTTCCGGTCGGAAAGCCATAAATACGTTAGAAGATGAAACGAGTAGGTGATCTCTTTGTAATTTTTTTCCCAAAGCAAGTTAATCAATTGTTAGACGCTGAGTGCTATTGTTAGTTCTATTACTGTTGTTTAATTAGTGAATTGCTGCCAATGTTATTGTTAATTTATACACGTTCTGTCTAGTTTTGTTGCCTGTACTTCGTTATTTCCAGAATATTCTTGGAATAAACTGTAACATTATATTCTCTTCTTAATGACATTATATTACTTTATGGGAACATCATATACACCGGGACATTTTTCTCTTATATATATTCAGAATTATTCAAGAGTGTAAATTACCTATGTGGTAAGAGATTATTCTATTTAATATCGTGAGTTATCTTTTGCTGCATAACTGACTAACAAATAGACTCGGATGAAAAGCTGGAAAGGATCCCTGCCCTTAAAGGACGCATCTATTTAGATATATACAATCAACACGAAGAAAATTAGTAAATAGGTTGACCGGCATGTGGCTCTTATATAAGAGAATAAAATGTATACAAAATGAATGACAATAGCAACATTTTTATTACAACCACTTGTGTTCAGCATGGCCTCTACCTCAAGGAACAATACATTGCAGACGAGTCACAACGGCCACCAGATAAGAAAGAAATTCAGCTACGTGTGGTATTCCAAAATGAGTACGATACTGCAGAATGCCATCTTCTTTAAACCACTTAATAAGAACTATTAACCCTGTAAGTGTCCCAGTTTTTATATATTTACAATAATTACGGCTTCGCAAAGCAAGTTTCCAGTTTCTTGAAACTGTTTAACAAGGTCTATTAACCCCGTAAGTTTCCCACTTTTTTCGTCCTTACGATGTCGAAAGCTTCGCAAAGCAATCTGCGTTAATTCAAGATTAACATAAAAAAATATTTTTCTGATTATTCATTTCGAAAAATGTTTGTTTTGGACTAAAGAGGGGCTAAAACATGGAGATTCCATATATTCTGGATGTCGTATTTTTTTATGGATTTCAATACTTTTTATTTCCAAACACTATATACGACTGTATTACTATATTAATTGGCACTAAGTGGTATTTGTTCTTATCTGATGTCTTTGAGTATCATTTAATGGAGAGAATTCGTGCTCAAGTGAAACAGGACAAATACGCAATGCCAGTTTAATTTCCTGCATTTTCAATGCGTTTCTAGCAGTAAGGAAAACGACTTGAGGTCACAGCCGAGGGTAAGACAACGTGTACTGGAATGCGAGATAATATGCTCACTTGCGCTTGCGATTTAAGTGTTAAATCCTATGAACTGACTCCATTGGTTATAAATGTTACCTGCTGAATTCTGTATCTTCAGTTTCAAGGATAAAAGTGTAAGTTTGTTTAATTTGAACGTTTAATTTGACTTTCGAAATTGACTTAAAAATAAAATGCCGTGCTTTTGATACGTGCTGAATATAGAAGAAACGAATAGTTAAATATAATTTTTCGAAAAATTATGTTAGAAATGTCCTTAAAAAGGGACGCTAGGTATAAATGTGTTAATCGATATCTTTCAAAGCAACCAATGGCATGATCTAGAATGAAATTAAATAATAAAAATAAATTTATTAAATTAAATTAGTAAAAAGTCATTACAAATAATGAAGAATACGAAACAACTCCTTACTAGAGTTTTTCAATCTAAAAAGTTTTCACCTCGAGCCCACTTGTGGTCGTGGCTCAAAATTTAATTGCTGTGATTTTAACGAAATAGGGAATTATTGCAGCATCATCAATATTATGCCGATTGCAATCAAATTGATTCAAAATTATTCCAGCAAGTTCAAAGTCATAATTTTTTTACCATGATAATGCTTTTATTCTGGCATACTTCCTGTGGATTCCGAAAGTAAAAGCCGTTATGTGTTGATTGAAACGACTGATGCAATCAAGACAGATGAAAGCAAGACAGAAAAATCTAACTGAAAACATTCTCATGGTAGAATGTTTCGGACAAGTGGTTCAATTCTCTGTTCGAATCCTCATTTTCTTCATAAAAAAAGAAGAAAAGATGAAATTGTAAAAAAAAAAAAAAATTCTTCATTCTTTAATTCTTCATCATCATTTGAAACACTTTTACGTTTTTTTAAAAATAAGATCTTCCCATGACGCCAACTATGTATGGAGATGAAAAAACTGACAATCGAAACTGAACCTCATCAAGAAACTACGCAGTTTGATGTTATAAAAACGTAACATGAAGATAGAAGCATCAATCTGTGAAAAGGGAACTCGTGCATCTTAATAATTTTACGTCCAGAGGCAAAATTTTGTTCGTCATTTCCGTAGTTATATCTGAGATCCCTGAACGAAAAACACTTAAAATCACTCCAGGGAATATATCAAATTCTCTTTCCTGTTGTCGTTAAAAAATTCCCTGGTGATTTCTTCTCTACCTTATTTCTCTCACGATTCTTTTTTCATCTGATCACAGTTTTAAAAAAATCCTCATAAAATGCTTTAAAATCCCTTCTCAAAGATATACATCAACCGGTTAAAATAGCACATTAATTAATCACATTTCCTTTCTAAAAAGCGTTTGATGAATTCACTTTCTCTTATTTATGATGACTTGACTTTCTAATGGTTGAATGTCAGAAGCATTCACGATTGTAAAATACCTTATATGGTGTGCGAAGTAAAGAAAATTCTTCTATGGAAATATCGTCAGCTATCTTTTCCTGCATATCTTAGTAACAAACAAAGACGGATTAAGAACCTTATAGGTTCATATACTTATAACGTTTTGTTAAACTCATATATAAATAGAAATCTAAAAATAACTCCAAAATCTAAATAAAAATAAACCATAAAATAAAATTTTATTCATCGAAATTGCAAGAACTGGCAGTAAGACGGAAAAAAATATTTCTCTTTGCGTACTTTTACTTAATTTATATTTCAAACGCTTTTGCCTCTTTTTTTTTAATTACAAAGTCTTGGAACAGATACTCAAAATTGATCTTGGGCAACACATGTGCTCTTATATTTGATAGAGATAAGGATTCCTAGCTGTATAGATGTTCTTTGGGGATGTTTAAAATATTTCGACTCCGAAAATGAAGGATCATCTGAAAAGATTTTTACCATTAATGTTAAAAATGCACGAAAGCCAATGCCCACACAGCACAATCCTATCACAAGGCCTTCCCATGTTCTTACATCATGGGAGGCTTTACCGTCCAAAGGAGGTCACGAAGCCACCGCAGCACGTACAATTGACGCTCACAGGAAAGAGAATGTCCGCCGAAATCACTCCTTTAAACAGCATCAAAATTCCCTTCACTGGACGTGAGGCACATCTCTCAGATAGCTGAATCGGGAGGCTTTACTGATGCAGGTCATGGGATGGAGGCTCGTTTGCGTTTTAAGGGTCCAATTTCGTAGGAATTACACAAGAGGATTTATACAGAATTATCTTGTAAAACTCTTTTTTTCCAAAGAAATGAAATAATTTCTTAATCGACTTTAGCTTATTAATTTTGTTCTACCTGTATTTAAAATCAATAATAATTCTGGGTTAATTTCTTTATCGAAACATGAATTACTTACCTGAAGAATGTAAGTGTATTTATTTTTACCTAAGCTTCTCTTTTTTAAAAGATAAAAATTTTACAGGATGTAAATGTGTTTAAATAGAAAATTTTTATTATAATAATACAGTTTTGAACATGTGACAGTTTAAAGAAAATTCACTCTCTTTAAATGAAGTTGTACATTAAATTAAAATACCTATCTACAGTGTTAAAATTTATCGAAGAATTCAATCAAATAAGAACATTCGCACTTAAATATGGAAAAAGAAGAAGGGTAAATAAGTGGTATATGTTTGGGAATTTTTATATTTGTTTTATATATACTTAGGAGCTCTAACAAATGCATGAACGTATGTATTGATAACAGTATATTCACTTTATTATAACATTATATTAATTTATGTCCAAATTATATTCACCGGGATACTTTTGAAATATATATATTCAGAAGTATTCAAGAGTGTAAATAAACAATGGGGCAAGTGATTATTGTAGGGAAATATCGTCAGTTATCTTTTGCTGAATAACTGACTAACAAAGAGTGCCGGATTAAAAGCTTGAAAGGCCTCCTGCCCTTATGCGTCCATGTACATAGATATATTCACGTCAGAGGGAGAACTTGAAACAAATTAATACAAAGATTGACCAACAGATGGCTCTGATATAAGAGAATAAAATGAAAAGAAAATTTTTATTACAAACACAAGTGTTCGACATG
This sequence comes from Araneus ventricosus, assembly GCA_013235015.1. Lineage (NCBI taxonomy): Eukaryota > Metazoa > Arthropoda > Arachnida > Araneae > Araneidae > Araneus > Araneus ventricosus. Next base: position 7,718 of record BGPR01013718.1, on the reverse strand, counting down.
ACTTCCACAACAAGAAACAATACATTGTTGACAAGCCACAATGCCAGCGACCATTGCCAGGCACTCTATTCCTAAATGCGCACTACACTACTGAAAGCCAGTTTCTTAAACCTCTTAACAAGGATTATTAACCCTGTAGGTGTTTCAGTTTTAGTAACCTTGCGATGGCGAAATCTTCACAAAGAGATCTGCCTTAATTCAAGATAAACGGAAAAAAAATCTAATTAAAATTTTGTGCGTTGAACTTAACATCTTTTAAGACTCGCCACCAAATATTCCCATATTTGAATTGCCAATAGGTCGTTTGATTAAGCTCATAGCACCGTAGAATCTTTATCACCGGTATTAACACATGCAACACGATGAAGTGAAAGTATAGTTTGACGACGGTTTCCGAGACTACCTCTTTTGGAAGATTTTACACCGGAAAGAGGTGTCAGGCAATGAGTCATAGGAGCGCATTTCCGGAGTTCTTTGTTAGATCACTCTCGGAAAAATGTAAATATTACCCTTCCATTCTTCACTTTCCCCCTATTTTTTCCTCCCAGCGCATGCGCAAAAGCGCGGAATATTTCCGAATCCGTTGCTATACAATACTTGAATAAAGAAGATGATTACAAAATGTTTTCTTCCAAGCAGAAACATTAGTATGACGATGCTATGACTGGAAAAGCTGGAGCATGTGCAGTGTCTAAGTCGGCGGGTACTTATATAGGTTAAGAGACTGATGAAAAATAAAACTGAGCCGGGCGGAAGATGGACCTTGTTCAGCTGCTTGGAATGCAACTACACTAATCGTTAATTGAATTGTTGGTACAGCATATTTATAAAACAAACAATATAATTTGCTTTTTTTCCTACATAGTTGCTCATTATAATGCTGCCTAACGGGAAATATTTTGTACTAAATGTTTTTCTATACGATGCAAAAACGAACCAACTTTCTGTATGAAATGATTATCACGCACAGCATTTTACAATCTGATTATTTTTTATGGTTTTTTTAAATGTCTAGGGATTTTTTTTGCCTTCCCCGTATTTAGATGAGGAAAAAATAAAATATTCATGTTGCTTTGAAAATGGGGGAATAAATAAGTTTCCATTGAAAATGAGATGCCAAATTTATATAGTTAGTGTTCAAGATTTGAAAATTTGTAAAAGAAAAAATTACCACTTTTAATATTATAGAAAGTTTTATATAAAATTTAAACTTGTGACTTATTCTAAGGAAAAATTCGTAATGAGGTTTATTTCTTTAATATGAAGCTGAGGCTTTTACGTCTGGGCTTGTAATTGAAATTTAGTTTTATTTGTTACGGATGTGGTATGTAAACTTGAATGTTACACTATTCGAAGCTAAAAGTTCTAAGATTGGATTATTAGTTGCGTCCAATACAGCAGAAGGACAAGAACAGCAATGGAAGTGAAAAAATGCAATTTAATGATTACCCTTCCAACCTTCTCAGCCAACCCACGGAAGCAGGGAAAGCTTCCTGAGCTGAATGCCCTCAGTTTTACAACATCAATATTACAAATTAAACTCTCTTCCGAGATATGAACTCCATAAAAACAACTACTATTCGCCATATCTGCATGTTTGACAACAAAATAATTATTAATACGAATCAAGGTAGGTAATATTTTTGACTTGTTGATGCAACTAAATAGGAAGATATGCAGAGGATTCCAATTTTGCGTATGGTAAACGATAGCAGCTCCCTTATTTGTGGCAATTGGAATTAAATAGTTCGATTCCCTCCATATTGAACGAAAACCAACCTAAATGATGCCATCTTGGATATTTGGTGTTGATAAATGAATGTTTTATTGTTGCATATTGTATATTCCGGATACCTTATTTTGATTTTATTTCTTAGAGGATTTTGACAATTACGTTAGGAATAAATTGATGATATCTATAAACTACCTGTTATTCAAAGCTCTTCGACATGAGAAGGAAATGTTAAAAATCTTTTTCAAAACTTAGTCGAAAGTGATTTAAATGAATTACTAATTTGTAATATTTAAAAAAATATTGGGTTTTCTGTATGAAATAATGAAATTTTGTTCTATTTTTGTGGAATTTCAGTGCTATTTCAAATTGCTTATAATATGTAATGATAAATCATGAAATTTTTTGTTTTCCGGTATTTTGAAAGAATTATTCCCTTGTAATATGGATTAAAAATAAGATATTAATTTATCTTTCGCTATTACTGTAAAAAACTTAACTTATTGCTAATTTTATTATTTATTTTAAACTGTTATGATAATTTAATTTAAGCATTTTTCAAAAATTTAAAATCAGCACATAATTATAGGATGAAAATTGTGATCGCGTTAACGATATTTTAAAAATTAACAAAAACAATCATTATAATAGTTATATTGTCTTTTGTTTGGTCCATACATGGTATATATCTAAATATAGCGGAAATGAAAATGAGATATTGAAAAAACATTTAATTTTACCGAAACGTTCCCATTACCCTTTTTATTATTATTTTATATGCATGATGATAATAATTAAAGTTCAACTCTCAAAAAGCTGTAAAAAATGAAACACTGTTTAGAATGACCTGAAATTTAAGCTTAGTATACTTGAAGAAGGTGGGGAAGTATGGCAGAAGGAAAGAAATAGATCAAAATTTCAGCAATAAATGACGCTTTACACTTTAAAATATTCAAAATAAGAAACGATGGAACGTATTAGGATATATGAAGTTCATTTTCATATCCATGGATATGTTAATACTCAGAATATGGGCAAACTAAAATCCGTGCAGACATCAACCAGTACTTTTTCATTCTAAAAAGTAACTTAAATGAAAAGGTGACTGTTTGTTATTCAAGTATTATTTATTATAAAACGGATAAATATAAAAAATAAATTGAGGTAAAAATCTTTACTGATTTTTTTCTATTTCTAAAATACGCGGTTTTTCTTACTGAACATTATTTTTATGCATTGTATTTCTTTAATTCGAACTTTACATTCGCCCTGCCGGGTAGGCAAGATCAAATGTATTATTAAACGTTTCTTCAAAAAGTGTTCTCAAGAGATCAAATTCCTTTCTTCATTTCTCGGTTATAAAAGAATATCTTTACATAACTTTAAAAATTCTGGTAAATTATTACGGAGAATGATGAAATTGAATATTACGTCATCTACAGAACCAAAGGAAAGAAGTAAATTAAGCGGGAGAAAATAAGAATATGCAAGAAATTTATGTTTGAAAGACATCAAATGACAACGAAAAAGGAATCATGTCAACAAGAGAGTACAGAATTCAACGGGGTGTTTCTACATCATGAGCAAAATTTTAGACAACTATAATCTCGTTCAATCTTTGGTGAACGAAATAGGACAGAACCTGTATCATTCAAATATACAGTCTTCAGAAAAAAAAGGTTTTTGGTTTTGGGGAATTGTATTTATTGGAATTGTATTTGTTTGTATTTATTTTTTCCAAAACGATCAATATGAATTTCAATATAAGAGTGGTAATGTACAGAAATGTATTATAATACTATAAATTTACATTACTTTTTTATTTTTAGACAATGAAGGATAATGGAAACTGATGGTTAAACAAATTATTAATCGAATATTTCTGTATCGCTTAATATATCAAAACTTCCAGCCATGTGAAACAAGCTTATTTTAAAGCGATATTCAAATTATCTACTATTCTGTTGCTAACGATATCTCAGATTTTAAAATATTCTCATTTCATTCTTCGCCTGATTTTTCTGTTGATCGAGAATTCTAAAAATTTTAATCCTGCATTTTGCGCATTTTCTGTCACGAATAATATTCTTTTGAAATATTAAAAAAAGTTATTTATTGGCAAAAATCATTATTTAAAGTCGACTATACGTATAGTATTTCCTAGGTTTCATGAATCAGAAAGTCAGACTATAATTTAAGACTGTTCTACTTGGTCTATTAACTTTAGTATATTAAGATAGTCTGACTTTAGTCTATTAAATTACAGTAAGACTACCTTTTAAAATAGTCAGATTTAATAACTACTTTTTACTTTATTATTTACTTAGACTATCTTTCAAGAAAGTGTTGCTTATATAAAATTCTTTAACTTGAAATAAAATTTAATTTGAGAAAACAGTTTAGAGATCGAAAACGAAGATAATAAAGGAATATATGTACGCATATATGCGGTTTTATTAGTACTAAAAATATGCATTCAAAAGCATGCTTAGTAGCGCCAATTATAAAAATAACACTATGGTAATTCGTTTTAGAGGTAACTAAACAAAAATAATCTAATCCAGGTAATCTAAACCAAACTCATGATCTAAAAATGAATGTTATTTTTCTTTTATAGAAATCAACAGTTTTTTCTGATAGTGATAAAATTTGGCACATATACTCTTCTAAACAAGATGAAAATCATTGTCAATTTCTCAAAGTTCAAAAGATATTTAAAATATAAATTAATAAAACATTAAGCAAGAATTTGGAGTTCTTTCGCGATATTATTATATAATATATTCTCACAAAAAATCGACTCTTTACGCCATGTTAAAAATCCAAAAATTATCTTTTTAATGATGCTAATTTAATTTCTGTATAATTGTTTTTCCTTAATTAAAAAAATGTATGATGTGCAACAATAATTTACAATTTTGAAATAAAAATTGGACTAATTTCTTTATTTATATTAAATCACATGATCTCTAATTTCCTTATTTATACTTAATCACATGGTCTTTTGGCAGCGTTAACACAATCTCTTCCATTGTTAACCATGTTTATATATGTGTGCTAACTGAAACAAAAATGTTGTGTAGCTTCAGTTTTCAATTTGCTCCCAAAACTTAGCAACTTTTGTACGAAATTTAATTTCAGTTTGGTTAGAAAGAGGTCCAAAATACAAAGTACGCTTTCTGTGCACACAACAAAAAATTAATAAATATTCAATCATAAAATTATATTTATATCTTATTCTTCCAATAATATGTAGGTGAGATTTTCTGAATTCGAATCGTATCATAATTGAAATCATTTTAAAGAAAAAGCCCTCCGTTTCTATAATTTGTTTACACAATTTGTAATACAATTACTGCATTTTTTTGTTGTGTACAGTATATTTCATAAATATAGTTCATTCACAAAATCATACCTGCGGTGGCCGCAGGTGTCTCACACTTAAATATACCATCATCAGGAGTCGCATACCACTGTGGCTCATGCCTGGATCTCCCTTCGGGCGGCGTGTGCCACCATTGGCTCACGCTTAGATATCCAAATTGAAAGTGCAACCATGACTTGTAATATTGCACATGTTCAGCCAAGCATTCTTAGGGCCGCCGCCTGATTGAAAGGAACGCTATTTTCAGAGCCCCCGTGAGCGTGTTAAGATATCATTTTTCAACAATGCATCATTTATATTAAATCTATTTAAAAATCATAAAATATTCTAAATTTGTGTAGAAAAAATATTTTCAGGAATAGAATGCTCGGGAAATTATAGAGAGATGGAAAAAGTGAAGGAAATTAACACGTAGTTTGAATGGAGGGGGGGCGTAGTGTTTTGGCCTTTCTGCCAAGGCCGTAGGATCAACTCGGTATTGTCCTAGGTACGAAAAAAATGGGTTCAAAGATTCACTGATAGATAGCCCTAATAGAAGCGAATAAAAATGCAGACAAAATGAATGGCAATAGTAACATTTTTATTACAACCACAGGTGTTCGACATTCATTCATCCAATACCCAGGAGAATCGACTTAACCTTAAGCTTTTAGAGAACATGTTGACTTTCGGGGAGAAGGACATTCCAGCTGACAGAGAGACATGGTGAAATAATGGTCAAAATTTACATAAAAAATTTAACGAAAATTTAAAATTTTAAATTAAAATGTTGCCAATTAATAAAACAAAGATAAATTAATAGAAGTGTGGAGCTCACAAAAAATTTAAAAAATGAATAATAATAAAATAAGATACACACTAAGTAAATGGTTGAAATTACTGATAATGAATTTAAAATATAGATTTCAAACTAATTTAAACACAAGGAAACGGCACAAGAAAATTGAAACAAAAAAAGAAAATAATCCAGCGCAAACACAAAAATAAAACAATACAAAAGTAGAGAAAAACAAATTACAACACCAAATAAAGGGCAAAATATACAAAAAATTAAACTAAAAAAAACCCAGGCATAAAGTGGAAAACATCAGACAGAAGGTCCAAGTAAATACATTTAAAAAAATAATAATCAACAAAATAAATTTATAGTATAAAAATGCGCAGCATATTAGTAATTGGCCGAAATATTCAGCCTTTTATTAAAATTGAATTATAACAGATATTAAAAACATATAGCACCAGAGAAAAAAATATATAAACAAAAAACAGTGAAGAACGACCAATACGCGAGAACTCCCTAACCAGCCATAACATCCCAAAGGTCAAAACTCGAAGTCAGCCCTCACAATCAGTAATTTGATTGCAAATTTCCCTGGGCATTTCACAGCACCTTCTGATCATGAGAAGTGACCCATAATTTTTTAAGCATTTATAAACCATTTATTTTTATTATCCATGGAATGCTTTGTTAGGTGAAATTCCGCTGTAAATCTACATTTCAACATGAAATGATCGGTATCACCATGAGACCCCACAAACATAATGGAGTAGAGGAAAAATTAAAACGATGCAAGTACGCTATAAATAGACCATGTCCTGTGACTAAGTCAATCAAACATTTATTAAGAGTCAATAAATCAAGATAAGGAGTTGGAAGGAAATCCTTGACTCTTTTACAAGTTTCGGAGTCACGCCAACTAAGGTTCCATTTATTTGAAAGGTCTCGTTTTATATTTTTAACCGTTTCCTTATAGGCCTGTAAGGAAAGGGTTCCTCTTTTCCCTGCTACTGTTGTACCAGAATTTTTTTTTACCTTTGAAAGCGTGTCGTGCTTTTTTTCACACCTGTGTTAGGGAATGGCGCATGTTACTGGCACTTGGAATAATTTTTTCCCACCCGTGTTAGGGCGGAAACTAGATAGTTTTGGGGAGACCACTCCAGCTGGTTTTATTTGAAAGGAGCGAGGTCTACTGCATAAACTACTATTATCTGCATGTCACCCAAAGTTGCGGAGACCCTAGTTCGTTCCTTTTTCTACCTGTCTCCTAATCGGGTTCAACAAATACAACTTGGTAAATAAGGAACACTCATTCATTCAGATTTAATAATGAAAACAACACAGGAACAGGTACTCAAAACCTTTTTAAACAATTCCTTTCAACTAATTAATACATTCACATGAACTGAGTATTTCCGTATGAAAATTGAACATATCCATTTTATAAAAGCATTAACGAACGGGGAAAGAGTCCGAAGTGAAAAAGAAACATTCCGAAAAATCATAGAAATAAATTAAACATTTATCACGTTCAGATACAATTAGCGAGATATGCTTTCATTGCACTTGGTTTTTTTATATTTCCCGTGAGGGGAGGGCACGAACAAAAACGAGTATAAGGATTGACCGATAGGTGACTTTTATATAAGAAAATGTAAATGTTGACAATAGCAACATATTTATTACAACCACAAACGTTCGATATGGCCTCAACTTCCAGAATCAAAACACTGCTGACATGTCATAACGTCAGCTATGGACACCAAGATAAGAAGGGAATTCAGGTATGCTTGATTTTCCGATATCGCACGATCTTGCATAAT
>BGPR01013717.1:27842-41010 GCA_013235015.1 Araneus ventricosus | reverse complement strand
ACAATTAATGTGATAAAGTGCATGAAACAGGAAAATTGAATCGAAAACATGACAAGCAGAGGTTGTTCGGTAAAGCTAATTATTCCAACCGACAGGTACAGGAACGATAAAGTGCTTGAAACAAGAAAGTTAAGATGAAAACATAGCCAAGCAGAGGATTATCCGGCAAGGCCTAATGATGTAATAGCAGGTCATTATTCGAAAGAAAGTTGTGAATATACACGTCTGATATAAAAATTTATGGGGAAATTAATAAGAAAATTTCCCCAATTTAAAACCGAGTTCTGAATTTAAAACGAGTTTTAAACTTCTAAACTGCAAAATGAATCTTAAGATCTTGATAAGAAGGATGAGAAAGAAGATAAGAAGGCTAAGAGAGGCTTGAGATAAGAAGGCTTGCGAAGCGCTCCGTTACAAGGATTTTTTTTAAAGTGCAAAGGATACGAAAGCTCGTTACCCTTTGGAGATGAATCTCTAATAATAATAAAGGTGTGTGTGTGTGTGTGTGTGTGTGTGTATTGTGTGTGTGTGTGTGTATTGTGTGTGTGTGTGTGTGTGTGTCGTATTGTGTGTGTGTGTGTGTGTGTATTATTATGTGTAATCGCGCGTGCGTGCGTTGTTAGCATGTCGTGAGTGTAAATCGCAGAGTAACGCAGATACCAGGCAATTTAAAAATACCAAAATAGCTTTAATCCAGTTTACTTTTTTTAAAAATGCTGCTGTCTTGCAGCTTACACACTCACTGACAGCCATCCATTCGACTGCTTGTTTTAAAACACAAATGAACAATATATATAGATTATAACAACCAATCAGCAGACTAGTACCGTAACTTCGGCTACGTCATGAAATAAACCAATGAGATGCGTTTCATTCAGTAACTGAACAATTTCATTTGAATCTCAACATTCCGGCCCCATAGTCACTGAATCCTTTTTTGAAATATAACTTTTATTACTGAAAGAAATTTTCTTTTACAAGAGGTTTTATTGTTAAGAAATCGGCCAAATTTTTCTTAGAATTTAGATAATTAAGTTCAAATTCTTTATCATATAATAATTTTCGAACAAATTTATATTTATGTCAATATGTTTTAGTTTTATATTCTCAATATTTTTGAAAAAATGGATGGCTTTCTTGGTTGTCACCATACAATTCCGGCATTCTGAAATCAATTAAATTAAGTTCTTTTAAAATTTTAGAATACCAAACCATACATTTACACTTTCTGTTAGTGCTATAGAATTCAAGCTTCCATTGAGCTTAAAAATTCGTCGGATGGAATAATTCCATTCCTTCCATATGCCGGAAAGCCGTTTTAGATGGTAAATATAACATTATTGCGAAGCAAATAAGCAAATATAAGAACGAAATAGTATTTTAAACCTCACTGCAATGTCAATGTAAAAAAATAGTGGCAGACGATAATTTCAACGAAGGATTTATCCACAAATACCTTTATATTCGAACATTTTAATGCAAAATGAATTATTATTTAAAAAAAAATTATGCTAAGACTTAGATAGAATGGAATGCAGACGAATGAATAAAAGTTTGGACTTTTTTTCCCGAATTCAATTTGAACTACAGGAATAATAATGCATATTCTTGCCAGAAAATACTTGACGACTTCGCTTGGTATTTTTAATAATATCTTAACTTAGATAATTATTTCAGAAGGTATTCTGTTTTGAACGCATGTATCTTTTTATTGTTGGAAATTAGAAAATAAGACAAAACAGAATCAACTCTGAAGTTTCGAAAACCCATAGATGTAGCGAGTTTACATTTCAAAAGCTAGAAAAATATATTTGATCAATACTTTTAATTTACACGTTTGTTTTTTACTGACCAATTTTTATCCTCCATTTTTTAAATTTAAATATTAATAGTACTCCCATATATAAAATTCTATGTTTTTTAATATAGTTTGCATGAATTCGTCAAAACTGGTGTCCATTTTGTTATGCAGTAAATAAGGTGGTATAATGGAATTAAATTGCAAAAAAACAAACAAAATTTAGCGTTGTTAAATTCCGTTGTAAATTTCTTATAATATTCTGTTAAAAAAACTATGAAAATTTGAATGCCTAGTTCGTAGGCAGGTTCAAAGAATTTCAAAAATGTGTAAAAATAATAAATATTTTTTTACTCGTTGCATATATGTTTATATCCTTTGTCGTAACACCGTCCCAAAATAGCCCTCGCGCTGCTTCAGAAAGGGACGTTAATATAACTAAACCAAACTAAACCTTTATTGTAACAATTGAAGCTCTTGAACATATCATGCAAGTCTTATTTTTTAATACCATTTTAGGCATTTTCTTTCTGATATTTTTATACATAATAATTTTTTTTCCTTTTGAAAGAAAGAAAAATAAATAAATGTCTGATTGAGGTATTTGTTTCCTGACAGATTCTATAAGTTGATAAATACGACAAAGTAAGACGAAAAAAAAAAAAAACCTTAGTGCCTGAGACATCATTTACTCTTGCTGTTTGTTCCACATCCCGCTGTGTTTGAAGAGTAGCTTGTAAGATATGAAGTCAGAAATGTAGTGTAAAATGTAAATGTAGTACATAAATACATGTAGTACATGTAGTAAATGTAAATGTAATGTAGTGTAAATGTAGTGAAAAATAGTATGTGTAAAGTACACCATGAAAATTTACTCCTAAATTAAGGATTAATCACTGTTGAAGAGAAAAACAACAATATATCTGTTCCTTCTGTCGTCCTAGCTAATAATTTAAAATATCCCTAGTGGGATCTAGAAAAATTATTGGAATATCTCATATTTTTAATTCAAATTTTGTAAAAAATGGTAACCCACACAAATAAATATATAAAACAGTGAATGTTTTCTGTCCAGACAGAAGAAAGGCAAAAAAAAAAAAAAAAAACACCACATAATTAATTTCAGATGTTTTTTTAGGTGCGTACATGAAATTCGGGAATTTCCCTCATTTTGAGAAAAGAATACAGCATCGTATTGATTGAAACTATATCCCTCAGTTTTATGAATTTTTAATAAGCTCTATGAGTTTCAACTTACCGATTCCAAATTTTATAACGTCTCAGTCACTGATCGAATCAAAAATGTTTTTTGTGATTCATTAAGAGTGATCTTATACATTGCTTACTTGACCGTTTGTAATTGTAGTTGTATTCACATTCAATAACAGTAGAGTAGACGCGATTTTCACAACAATTTTTATCACATATCATTTTTACGAGTAATAAAATTTTCAATAAAACTGATTAAAACTCTTTATGGGAATTTTTTATTTACAAAAACATATATTTTCCCATGCCTTTTGAATTGGTAGAATCAGTGTCTTCATGACTTATCTTCATTTCTTTAAATTTTTAGAACCATTCCTTCATAGATGGCAGCACGAACGAAATTCTCTCGTTCAGTATTTTCAGTGCTTATTTATTTTTTCCTGAATGTGGCTATTACTCCGGTCCTTCTGAACGAATTTGGTCTTTATGCCAACCCTAGTTGTCATACCTACAGTCAAGAAAATAATAACTAATAACTCTTAGTAATAATAACTCTTATAAATAACTCTTACACTATGTCAAACACGCGACTTACAGAACAAACTCTTGAAGAAACTTTAAATTAATAACTAACGTATTTCGCCATTCAAAATTTTACCTCAGAACATTTTTTCAATACGCTCCAATTGCAGATTTTTCTCGTATCCGAACATTTTCGGAGCACTTTTTTTTTAAAATTGTGAAATAGAAACACCAAAATATGTTTTTTAGATTCGAATCTAATAAAGATTAATATTAGAGTATGATTTTTGATTATAAATTATTATAAATTTACAAAATTCTTGAATTTCTGCTGCTTTTTAGAGGAATTTCCCAAAAACTTCAAACATGCTAGAGGTCAAACTTTTGTAATAATTCAAATAAAACTAATACTAAAATAAATTACATACTATGGACTAGTGCTTGTACTAGAATCTTAACATTCTTTGTATAAATAAAAATTTTAGAGCTAATCGAACAATCATTATAAGATTTTCAGCAAATTTGTCATGCCATTTTTCAGATAAAAGACCATAATTAAAAAAATATTGTTACAATATACATTATTCTAGTACATTCACTAGAGACACATTTGAAGAAAGTGTTCACAAAATTTCAGAACAATCGAATGTTAATATCTTGAGTTATCATGTTTGAAGTTTGAAAATTATGCATAACATTTAGTTTTGAGAAAAATCAAATTTTAGTTTTGCCACGCGCTTAAATTAAGTATCTAAACTTTAAAAAAAATTCCTAAAAATATACTAACATCATATTAACTTGAAAAAATGCAGTTTAGAAGAATTTTTGACAGGATTCTGTCCTTTAAATGACATCTTCCGGTTAATTAAACGCCCACTTCCGGTATTCGGTTTGCTATAAAACAATTAATATCTCATCTTCTAATTAACGTATCGACAAAAGTAAATATGTTTTAGAAAGGTAAATTAATGAGCTATCCAAATCATCAAAAATTAAAAAAATGGGAATTTTGGTCGAAAATCGACTTTTCAACGTGTTCGGATACCTTAATACCTAAAGTTTTCCCGACATCTACTAATTATAATTTTTTGGAATTAGGGAATGGCAGCCTCTTCCGCTGAAGGTCCCAGTAAAGACATTTCAATAAATCTATCTATTTTTTGAGGAGAGGGGAAGCCCCAAATAATAATTCTTTCAGTAGATTTCTATTGCAAGCACTAAGAAAACAATTCTGGCACAAAAATCCATATTTGTATGGTAATGGCATTTCTGGTAATAAAAACAGAATTCTGGTGATAATCAACAAAATTTACGGTATTTAAATCATTTGTTTAATAATCTTACTGTTCGTTCTGGTAACGGTTTACGAGAATTTCTGGTTTTCGAAATTATGGCTCTTTTTACCCACCTGTTTAGTAAAATTACAACGCTGAAAAGTTAATTTACCAGGAAAAATGGTTTTCATACCATACACTTCGTTTTTTTACGAGAATCACGATAAAATTACCAGATTATTCTTCAGAAAGTATCGTTCATTTTACCATATGTTTGGTGATTTGACTATGCTGACCTCTCTGACATCTACCAAATACAATGGTAACAGTGCATTTATTTCTTTTACCATGTCGTATGGTAAATCTCAAATATGGCGGCACTTTGTTGGATTGAAGTAGATAACGTTCCTCCTCAAGTATACCAATATATCAGAGAAAAGAAGGACATTAATGAAGTGTTGAAGTGTGAAAACATTCTATACCCTCACGGATCAACTCATAGCGGCGTCTGTTTTATGTATCTGTTAAGTGCGTAATGCAATTTACTAAAAGTTTCAGTTTGGAAATGAAGGAACGTTAAACGAAAAATCTTTCTCTGTTCGCTCGGCCATGTTTAGCATGACGGGACATTCTCGCGTTAGAGCTGATTTGGATATTTACATACCCATTGAAAATAGACATTAAAGAAAAGCTAAAGGAGTGGGGATTTGAAGAACTGGTAACAGGAGTTGACTGGTAAGAACTAAATTTTATTTTGAATTGATTTTTCGGTAATGTTGAATTAAGTATATATGATTTGTGAGTATATACTTAAATAAAATTTCTCATTTATTGAAAGTTAAAAATTTGACAGCTGGGTAAATTGAATGTCGAAGAAAAAAATAAGGTAAATATATGCATATATACGTTCACAAGAATACGTTATTTGTAGTTTCTTTTCATATCAATCATATTAAACGATTTTTGTCTATTTTTTTTGTTTATGCCGAGTCGGTGGCCATCGACCCCATTACATTTGAATCTATAAATTAAAGGTAAAAATCTTTAAATAATTAGCAAGTTTCTTAGCTCATGACTTTGTTTTTACGATGTGAAAAAAATGAAAATATATTGTTCTCACTTCCTTAATACATTAAATGTATACTTCATCGATGTTCTGCCAATAATTTAATATTTAATTGCCGTTTATTTTTAAATACCTTTTCCTCACAAGTGAATTACGTTTAATGTTCGTTTTGCTACCGTTTCCTGAAATGAAATGTCGAAATTTTACTTTAAAAAAAAATAAGATGATGAATACTGGGTTATTAAACAATTACTACAGACGTATGAAGATATGTTTAATTTTATTTCCATCTGTATGGTGAAGAGGAATGCGTCAAAATTATTCAATTTGCAATAGTCTTTTGTTACATCAGATAATGGTAAAAGCAAAAATTAAATAATTTGTTATTTCCTGTATTTTATTTGGAAACTTCTTTCATAAATAATATGAAAATTATCAAAATCAAGTGATCATAAGAACAAATTGAAAGAATGTTCCTGTTACGTTTTTTTTTCCTTCATAACTTGAAAATCTTCCTATTATTTATACTGTGCTTCTTAAAACTGTCATATCTAAAATTATATATTTTTTATGAAGAATATGGATGGGTGGAATATTTATAATTCTTTTTTGTTTTTGTCTTGTTAGACATTTAGTAAAAAATTAGCAATAAATTTATTTTCGGATCCGGGGATAGTAGAGTCCCTGGGTATTTTTCCAATTCCATACCGTGATCTTAGGTTGATTCGAACCGGATCGGTGCGTGTTTAGTCATCTGCGGTTGGCAATACTTCGAATGCAAATAAAACGGTTTTTTTTTAATACGCAACTGTAGTGGCGGGTTGTTGACATGTTTTTATCAGTTGGAGATGAGAACAGGAGCAAAAAGAATATGGAGGCCTTTCAAGGAGGGTGCCATTTTTTTTTTCTCTTGACCGAATCCGATCGGCAATAATTTTAGCCCGTCTTTTGATGGCAATTTTTTCTTGCCTTTTAAGCATTTTGAAACGAAGGCATAATTTTGTGATACTCTTGATCTAACAATTTTTGATTTTTTTTTGCTCGTAAAACGTTCTAAATTAATTTTAAAAAAATATTTCAGGTTGCTAAAATAATGTTATATTAGTACATAATTTTTTATCGTTTAGCTTTTACCTAATGGTTTTATTTTTTATGAGAATGTTATAATGTTAAAATTTTTTAGAACTAATTTTTAAAATTGATACAATTATAAGTTTCTAATCCAGGAGACGTTATTATTTGTTATTTAACTGATTAATTAATTTAAATAAAATTTCTAAAATAAGGAAATAGTTTCCTTATTACATTAAATTAAAACCTCGTAAGAAATTCTAGTTACTTTTATTCTGGACATAACATATATATCCGAATCAGAATTATTTGGTTATCTGTAAGAAAAAACTAGTTTTCCAAATATGTACACCATTTCATATATTTGCTTTCAATTTTGGATATGTGATCAAAAACATGGACTTGAGTAAGAAATAGGTCGTTAATTTATTTTTAGCTGCTGATAACTGTTTGAAGAAAATGGACATAGCTCAAAGAAAAGAAAAAGTGAAGCAAGATTCTACCTTTAGAGGTCTAATGCGAGAAAAGAACATAAATCTTGATGAAAAGGGTAAAAAACTGCTGAATTTAATAATATAAAAAATTGTGTATTTTATTTTGAAATTTTGTTCCAATTTGTATAATGTTTAATTAAACCCCTTTGCCCCGACCGGGACATATGAGTGCCGTTTTAAATATGCTTGAAATATCAAGGTGGTAGCAAAATTATTTTGCTTATTAGCATTTATGCAGCAGCAGCCAGCTATTAGTGTTCACCATGTTACATTAATGATTTAAAAATTAAAATTTGTGTGTGAAATCATTCATTTGTTATTTTTTATTGAAAGTGAACTATTAGATAACAGAAAAAGTATCCACTTAGTTTAAACGTAAATGTACCAACACTTTTTTTAATAGAGGTATTAGCCACGTTATTGAAGTTTAATAAGTTGAGTAATCTTGCTATTTTACAAGAGGTAAAGGAAAGGGAGAGCTTACGTGCGCAGTGCTTTTTGAGCTTGCTATTTAGTAGAGGTTAAGCTTTCCTTAAAATGCTTCCATTTTTGTTTTATCATTTCTTTGCTGAAATTTTTGTATGATGAAGTGAAGAGCAATCAACGTAAGAAATGAGAGTACTACTTTAAGTGATCGATAATTAATCCCAATTCATTTTTTTATGATCCTTTATTTTTAATTATAAAACATTACATTTACTAAAAGGATTGTTCAATGTTTTAGATTTTGTAAAAAAAAAGTAAGTTTAAGGTGATCTCTTCAGTTTTGACTCAGTCTGCGAGATCTTAACATATTAAGAACCGTTTTTGCCTTACTATAAGAATCATTCAAAATGTTAATTGAATTGTTTGACATTTTTTAGATGAAGACTTATCAACAGTCTACGCCAACTTATTTGTAGGAATTGTTCTACAAATAAATTGTAAAGCAATCACAGAAGTGGAGGCCAAAAAAAGCTATAAAGTTGTTTCCTTAAGTTGCTAATCTTGGCGATATATTTGGCGACCATTTGGGTGACTTGGCGGCGAAGTTGGCGACAAAAGGAATTTTCTAGAAGGACCTCGAACTTTCAAACTATTTCTACTGGCTTCATGAACTTTCTGGAGATTACATCACTTCCTACGTAATGAAGTCACTTCCTGTTGAGAAAGTATAAAAGCAAGATCTCAACACTGTCCAATAAATTGAAGTTAGATTTGAAATGTGCTTTTGTTTTCTTAAATACTTAAAATAAATTCACTGCATATTATGTATATTAATAAAGAAAATTAAATTACCAAGAAATGATAAATTTTAGTAATTATAACATTACTTAATAAATTTCACAATTTATAAAAAATGAGTTAATGAGTTTTTGCATTTATTTTTATAGTTCATTTTTCACTCTGCCTCAGGCATTTCTATATTTACAAACATTGTGCTTTTTAAAAAATCGTAGTGATGTTGAGAATTGAGTAAAATTTTACAGGTCAAAAAGCAAAAATAAATAAATATTAATGCGATTGGCATTATAAACGGACATACCGTATCTCAAATTTTACCAGATAATTTGTAATAGAACCATAGTTATTCTGGTAAATTTATCAAATTAAATGCTCTAAATTACCATCTTATTGGTAATAGAACCAGAGTTATTCTGGTATATTTATCAAATTAAATGGTCTGAATTACCATCTTATTTGGTAGTATTACCTTTGTGTACGGTAATAATACCAAATTCCATATCAAACAGCGTGGTAAATAAACGATATTTTTCTGGTTATTTTACCATAAAGTCATTACTAAACTGCTGCGGTAAAAAATACCGTACTTTATGGTGTTCCATATGAGCCAGAAAATACGGTAAAATTTACCATATTCTGGTAGTTTTGACCAGAATTTTTTTTCAGTGTGGTAAAGATTTCTTCCATTCACTAGGTAACTGTAGCTCTCAAAGCAAATAATGCTTCTATAACGCCTAATATTACAGGGGTAATCCAGAAAATAAAGACCGTTTAGTTATACAAAATAAAAAACACAATATTTATTGGAAAAAAATTCTGTTACATAACGGAAGCTTCCTCCACTTCTCTACATAATCACCTCCTACATTTAAACATTTGTCGTATCTGTTCAGGAGCTTCAGAATTCCCATGTTATACTCTTCTGCCGCCAGTTCATTAAGTCAGGTGTTCACTGCATTCAAACAAAAGACCTCTCGCGCATTTTCGCCGCGCAGCGTACTGCTCTTTTTGATCATCCACCCTATAGCCCGGACCTTGCTTCTAGCGATTACCATCTTTTCCTTAAGCTGAAAGAATTTCTGGGCTGTAAACGTTCTGGAAGCGATGAAGAGTTGGAGAATGCAGTGGCCACCTGGATTAATGAACTGGCAGCAGAAGAGTATGACATGGGAATTTGGAAGCTCGTGGACAGATACGAAAAATATTTAAATGTAGGAGGTGATTACGTAGAGAAGTGAAGGAAGCTTCCGGTATGTAACATAATTGTTTTTTCCAATAAATATTGTGTTTTTCATTTTGTACAACTAAACGGTCTTTATTTTCTGGATGACCGTCGTATAATAATGTAATACAACTTTGTGAACCTTGAAATACCACAAACCTTAAACCAGATGGTCAAATAGTAGTTTTTTAAAACAATTTTCTGAAATTAAAATTTTTACTTTTTCACAACATTTACATATAGAATTACCAAATGAATGCATGAATTGAGCTCATTGGCCAATAGGATGTACCACAAAACGTTTCTTTTGAAAATCAACATTTTAAGTCGATAAAAAATTGTTTCTATGGTCAAATATTTACCAAAAAAATGTTTTAGCCAATTTCAAAAATATTTAGATCTCATGGAAAGGGCCTGAAGTTTGATTTTTTTTTTGTCAAAAATATACATTTTCAATTAAAAAATGAAAACAAAAATTTGCTTTCTATTTAGGTACAAAAATGTGAAGTTTAGTATATTAATTAATCGTAAAAAATATTATATCTGTCATGTAAAATTTAGGTTTCCCGATATTTTCATGAAAACCTTAATTTTTCTGCCACATTTACATATGGAATTACCAAGCGAATGCATGAATTGTGTTCATTGTATCACGAAAAACTTTTTGTTTGAAATTCAAAATTTTAAGCCGATAAAAAGCTTTTAATATGGTCACATATTTACCAAAAAAAAGTTTTAGTTAATTTGAAAAACATTTAGATCTCCCGGAATGGGCCTTAAGTTTGAAATTTTTTTTTGTCAAAAACGTAAATTTTCAATAAAAAAAATGAAAACAAAAATTTGCTTTCTAGTTGAGTACAAAAATGTGAAGTTTAGTATGTTAATTAATAGTAAAAAAATATTATATCTGTCATGTAAAATTTAGGTTTCCCCGAATTTTCATGAAAACCTTAATTTTTCTTTCAAATACGCATATTTTTTAATTTTCAACCCATCCTTTAGGTTAATAACAATTCTTTTGTTTATAGCCTATAAAGCAGTACAGCTTTTCGAAATAGAGAAACTATCATTTGGTAAAATCGCAAACACAATAAAACCCAGGTTAACAGAAATGCCTCGGAAATAGCAAATCCAGAAAACGCGTACTGTACTACACTTAAATAATCGGTAAGGCGAGACTTTTTTGCAACGATATACCCATTTTTTTGCTTTTAAGCCTTTCCAAGAAGGTCAGTCATTAATTTTAAAATGCTAAAATTAAAATTAATGGGTATCTCTACTAATAATAAAGAAGAATGTCAATGTATGTGTTGGCGCTCTACAGGACAGACCGCTAGGCTTAGAGCAACGAAACTTGGCACAAACATAATTTGGAGGGTGGGAATGTGCACCTCGGAGCCTTTTTCTGAAATTTTAATTATTTAAAAATTCAGCTAAATTTTAGCGGTTTTTTCTTAACAACTTCCAAAAATATTACAGCACAAAAAGTATTTTTACACCATCTGACAATTTAAAAAATTACCTTTTCAATTATATCAATTAAGTTGTAGTACAGTTTTTCTCCAATTTTAATAAATTTAAAAAAATTTTTTTTGGCATAATTTACAATACTTTCCATTGTTGGAACGAATTTCAAACCGTTTTCATTGTTTAAAGGAATATTTAATTGCATGTTTCTCTTGCATTGTTGAAAGTTAAGAAAATATCTAACTGGATTTTACTTTCGCCTTTTATGTGATGAATTTTTCTATGAAATCTCTGAAGGAAGTCCTCAAGATAGAAGTATATAATGAAATAACCCAGTGAACTGAAAGATTAACGTTGCTGTGTTTTAATTCTTTTTATTAGCGTGTTTTAAGCCAATTAGCTTGTTGCTGGACGTAAAATGTATCGAGCCAATTCAATGATTAAATCAAATGCTTATTTTACATTAATGTTCAAAAATTGCATAATTTATTTCAGTTACTTTTCAGTTCTCTTTTGCCCATGAAAGCTATAAAAGGTGAAGAAAGACAAAATCAATTTTCAATCATTTGAAATTTTTTAAAGTTAAAATGACCTTTTTTATGCATTTTTATGAAAAATCATGCACCAGAATAGTTAGTGTAAATTGTATAATGTACATTCGCTATTTTCTCTTTGTTCAATAATATTTTTTCAGAGATTTATTTCTATAACATTTGCTGAAAACTCAAATTCTACTTTCAATTTTCGTCTCATTCATAAACTGTTGAATAGTTGGATTTTACAATATCTGGAATAGGATTGTTATTTTATCAATAACTACCTATCGCTACGTTCATTCCGAATGAAAAAAGCTATCCAATGTATGAAATTTATTGATTTTGTATTTGATTTACCTGAATAAAAGGAGTTTTACGAGAGTAGAAAACAGCTTATTTTTGAAAGAGTTATACATTCAGCCATCTAGGTCATGAGCTTTTTAAACAATTATTGTAGGTAGCATTTTGTTAAAAAATTATTCATTTTGCTAAAATAAAGTTGTTGAGAAAAGTTATAGAGTAAAAGGCTCCTTAGTGGAAGACGTAAGAGATGCCGCCACGGCCATGAAAACCATGACGGTAATAGGTACGATTTTAGCCTTTCGCCTTTTTCAACTCTTTTTTCTGTATTTTGTATTTCCCATTTTTTGTAATTGTGTAACCAGGTTTCCCAAAAGGTGAAAAGCTTGGCATGAGTCGGCAAGAAGGAAAAAATCAAAGAATACATACTGTCCGCTTTCAGATATGGAAATCCTCCGCACTTTTGCGCATGCGCCTGTCGGTTTGGATTTCACCAAAATAGGGGTGAGATGAAAGATTGAGGAGGAGATGTTTACTTTATTCAATTAAAAAAAGATAAATTCGAATTAAAATAAAATGTTGCGATTTAAAATAGAATGAATATCAATATCGGGAGTGAAAAACTAAAAGAAAATTGCGCGTAGCAAAGAACTCCGGAGAATAACTATTCTTACTCACTGCGTATCACCCCTCTGCGGAATAAAATCGTCCAAAAGTTTCAATAGCGGCTTTCTGAAACGAACAGTACTACCTATATCTTGAGTGGAAAGTAAACATAAATAAAATGCATGGAACCTCACCAACCAGGGGTGAGAATTAAAAGCTGTACAAAAATTTTAAAATGACATATTACACCCATCTTGGATGAAAGGTAGTAAGTGAGAAATAATAAAATGTATAAACATATAGAAACATAGATAATGTGCGTAATAATAAACATAAATATATGATAAATAAATAAGTATAAAGATATAATAAAAATAAA
>BGPR01013717.1:14755-27832 GCA_013235015.1 Araneus ventricosus | reverse complement strand
TAAATATATGATAAATAAATAAGTATAAAGATATAATAAAAATAAATATATGATAAATAAATAAGTATAAAGATATAATAAAAATAAAAAACAAAACAGATAACAATAAACATAACATAATAAAAATTAAAAAAAAAGTTATTCATAAGTAGTGCACCTTGAAGAGCGGCGAGGAGCAAGTGGTGCACACAAAACATTACAAAAAACACGGAGTCTGTAATCATAACTTAATTATTGTCATTTAATAATAACTAATTAGGGTTAAATTACGTTCAATTCAAGCTCATACTTGAGATTAACGTTTAGCGATTGGTTGTAGTGTCGGTTGTCAAAATGAAATCGGCTTATTCAAAAATTTTCATCATTCGCTCAAGAAAGCTCGGTTATGATCTTCACGATAGTGCAAGTGCAGATCCTGCCCCAGGCTGTTTCCCTACTTGTTAAAATATGAAAACTGGCTCCTGGCATTGCAAAATTGGCCAATCTGACCTTAAAGAATGGATCCCTTTAACTCTTTATAAGGCCATTTTTTTTAGTAGTGGTATAATAAAATAACTTTGATATTGAGATTAATTTAAGAAAAGAAAACCATTTAGCTTACAGGATGACATTCTTTTCTGTTGATTAATTTTATTAATTAATAATTAATCACCAAGCCAAGACACTTCGTTACGGTTTGAGATAACAAATTGGAACATCCAGATTTTTGTTTGTCGCCAACCTTAAAAAATGCATTTAAAAATTTATGAATTTGGCGGGAAGTATATTCCCACGGCCTTAGAAAGGGTTAAAACGTGCCTCATGCAATTGGACAACACATCACCAGGTAGTACCCTACTCTGTCAGAGGTTTAGTTCTGTATATTCCTTCTAGCTGTTACAATTCACTGCCTTCTCTTTTTTATGGTAGGTGGCGTTACTAGAGCCATCCGGGTTTTTTCCATGATGCCTCTCTCTCTTCTTCTTCTGTGTTCTTGTCTTGTGTTGTTGTTCTCTGTCTTGCGTCTTGCACCTTTTAATGTACTGTGTCGTGGAACTTAGCCATCTAATAAAAATGGTTCCTGAAATTGAATTAATTCTTCAACAGCGGCATTCCATATAAACATGAGTCTCGTTCCTCTACAAATGTATGATAAATAAATAAACATAAAAATATAATAAAATAAATAAATAAAATAGATAACAATAAACATAACATAATAAAAATTTAAAAAAATTCATAAGTAGTGCACCTGCAACCCTATCGAACAGGGGCAAGGAGCAAGTGGTGCACACAAAACATTACAAAAAACACGGAGGTTGGTTCAGAAATGGATTACCTCGTACTCGAGGTGAATCCCTTTCGGGACATATTCTCGGGACAAAGATTTTATGTTCGTTAATAATATCAAATTACATCTCTTAGAAACAAGACTAGAGAGAGAGACAATCCCTGAAAGTAAACATTTTCTTCATAAGTTTTGGTAATGATACGAATAAGCCATAATCTTCATAATCATATTACTGCTGTAGAGAAAATATTCTATTGCTTTTTTCCATCTTTCTTAGAGACTAGTGTTAGGTAATTAGCTTGTGATGTAATTTAACTGAAGGTTAATCATCTTGGCATCAGTTGGTACAGATGATGTTAAACTTTCAAATGTTTTAGAAAGATAAATTTGACTACAATGCACTTCTGAACAATAATGCCGGGTATTCTTCACAGCAGAGTTTTAATACGTGTACTGACTGCAGCACATGTCACACAATTCTTTGTTTTGAGAAGGAGAATGAAAACATAGTTAAAAATTAGCACAAGAAAAACAGTTTCACATTTTAGCTATCAGCAGCACCAACTTTAACCCGGACATGTATCAAAAAAGCTTTGTGTGACACATCTTTAGTGAAAATGTCACAAAGTTTCAGTTTCGCTTGTTGTGGCAATCCCGTGACAGCCTTATAATTATTTGGTGAACCTTCCAAACCTCCGAATAAAAGACAGCAAACATCGACCCACCCTTGAAGAACACGAGACACCTGTTGTTCCCGCAAAAACGGAAACAATCCAATAAAAGAAATTAGACCAAGTACAAAGGATTCTACCACTTCTGAGACCAATCAACACAAACTTCGTACATGCTTTGCATTATTGGATTTCTTCTTCTTCTAATGAATTTTTTTTTCACCAGAAGCTGAAGACATGGCGAGTGACAGTGGTAATGACTTTTTCAATTGGATATCGATAAGTAATGATTGGTTTTTGAGGTTGCAACCGTGCCTGCGTCCATTTTGACGAGGCACCTCTTCCGCCCCCTCACCCAAACATGCAATGTCAGGGAGACCGGAACGAATAAATTTCTAAGTAAACACAAACTTTTCCTCGCTTTTTGTTATTGTTGTTATTCAGGTAATTTGGGGGGAGGATGCAAAATGGAAGCGAGGTTCCATCATTCTGGCAATTCCTATTAATGAGTGCGAACCTTGTTCTTTGTGTTAGCGACTGGTGATTGAGCTTCAAGGCATTTGATTATTGTAAGTAAAAAATATACTTGTTTCTTTCTCAAGAAACTTTATAGATGGATTTTTTAATATTTATTTCTTCTATATTTTAATATTTATTTCTTAATATTGTTATAGCATACCTAATTATGATAAGGTTCCAACATGCTATCATTATCCAAACATAAACTCTTAAAGAACAATAAGCATCTATATATTTTCTTATTTTCCTTAGAACTATTTAAATTTAAGTTCCGGCATTGCATTGGTCCGCCGTGGCCTAATGGCAAAGTCTCAGCTTCAGGATTACAGGGCCGCGTATTTGAGTTCCGATTCTGCCAAAGATTTTCATTGGGAAATCGGAACACGTTAAATCAGTAAGGACGGATGAGAGCATGTAATATTCGTAACGAATAAAAAAATACATATTTGTAGAATTATTAAAATATTTAAAGAAAAGAAATTAATTAGATAAAAAATCGTTTGGTCATAAAAGAAATTAATTTAAAAATATCGTTTGGCTGTAAAAGAAATTAATTAAAAAAATCGTTTGGCATTAATTCTTTTCTAAAGGTAATAAAAATAGTTTGGCAACGATATATTGTCTTTTGCTAACGTTGCCTATCAACGGAGAATAATAAGAGGATTAAAGATGGAATTCGATATCAGTGAGTGATGTAACGTTTGTGATGTAAAAGTATGTGTTTGTTTTACATGTTTGTGCTGTGGAAGACATCCAATAAATATATTATTTTTAATAAAGAAAGCTCCCCGATTCTTCATGCTATGCTGAAATACATCACAGTACTATCTAAATTTAAGTTCCGGTATCACATTGGTACTAACTTGGTACTGGACTTGGCCTAATGGCAAAGTCTCGGCTTCAGAATTACAGGGCCGCGTATTTGAGTCCCGATTCTGCCAAATTTTCTCATTGGGAAAACGGGACACGTTAAATCCGTGAGGACGGATGAGAGTATGATGTGATAATTTGGAGAGGGGGCAGTGGGTGACTGGGTCTGAAAATAGTGGTTGCCACGAGGCAATGGAGGCCTTATATCCACATCTACAACCATGCTATCTTAAATACATTTTTTGATTTCATTTATTACAAATGAAATAAATTAAAATCAATAAAATAATAGAATTTATTCCTAGTCAGTATACACACATTATACATATTATTGGAAGTAAGAAATACGAAATATAAATACAATTTTATGATAGAATATTAAATAATTTTGGCGGTTGTGTTGTATACTGTAGTTTTGGAATTATATTGTTATTTGGCCTGAAACTGAAAAAAAAGTGCAAACTAGTTAAGAATTTCAATATTTAAAAAAATATTTCTTAATGTCAGAGATTAACAACTCAAAAGTACAGAAGTATATTACATGAAGTCCATTTCATTAAGGGCAAGTCAACAAACTTTTGAGTTCACTAGATGTCGGTGCAAATCTGTCAATAATTACTGCACCCAAATCATCTAAAAATTCCCTTTCAATAAATAGCAATATTTATGATTTCAAGTTCTCCTCGGACAATTAATTTCTTAATAATGTCATTATGATCGTTAGCTTCGAAATTTCACTAATATCATTACATCATTCATCACTAAAAAATGGATTTCAAACTCCTTAAAGGAAAAGTTATTTTAAAATACACTATATGAACTACTTGCTATTCTGCTTAGAAAATGAGCAGGAAATTTCCCAGAAAAAGAGTTATTTCCTTTCTCTCTGTTACAGACGCACATCTTGGGAGCTCTGTATTGACTTAGGTGTATGGGGACCCACTTGCCATAGGGCAAGCTGGCAGCCTGGTCAGTCCGCCGCTGAGAGGGGGTTGCCGGTTCAGGCAGCGTCTTAATCAACTGACCACTGCTCAAAATTGTGAGGTCCATACCAAAACAGCCTTAGCATTGCTTCAAAACGGGAAGTTGATTAAACTTAGCTAACTAGATTTTAAACTATACAGTTATGCTGCACTGTTGCTAAAATTATGGTAGTAAAATTTATCAAGTCTGCGTTTTTAGTTTAAAGTTTCTCTGACTACATGGTTTTGCCCCCTATTTAGTATCTTTCTAGTTTCTTAATATAGCTTTTTTATTTATATTTATATATATCTCTAGTTGCTTAAAATAGGTTGTGTATTTCTGTTTTAATTGATATTTATGGAATTTTATTAGCCTATGTATACAAGAAATTTTTGTTAAAAAAGTTAACCTTTTTATGATTTTGGTGTGATTTTTCCTATATACACACTATACCATTCTCGGAAATCATATGTAATTTTCAGCAGCTTTTAGCTTTTGTAGCTGAAAATTGATATTCAGATTTTTCATAATTCTATTTCTAAAAACGCGTCACTTAGTAATTTGAATATAATTTTACCATCAGTTGATAGATTTGCGCTCGCCTTTTTCCATCTTTGAGTTTAAGGGCTATCAAAAGGAAAACCGACTTGAAATGTAAGTTTAGTAGTTATATTTCTTTTGTATTTTCTTTCAATTAGAAATTGTGAACATGAATCCCTTCTTTTAAGTTTTCCAAATTATTTTTCCTCCCAATTTACTACTCTTAGATATTTCAAAAAAAGAAAAATAGCTGAAAACTTTTCCACTCACATCCATTCCGAACTTTTCAAGAGCAATCTACGTTCAGGTCTGGATTAAGCCTTGCAGGAACTACAGGCAACAAAAGTTTCTGGGACTCCCCGTTCCCTTCCCAAACTATTTAACTATTTTTTCCTAACACCATAGATTAGGAAAATTTTAGGTGGGTTGTCCTTGCTCCCGGTGCTAAGTTTTTAGCACTTTTTCTAAGTAGTTTATTTTAGCTGATTATATTGTTTTTAGGTTAATCTCGGGCTTATTAAAATTTTTTGGTGTCCTGGATTTTGTTGAGTATTCGCCCTTGGGGAATCCCATTTGTAATCTTTGTTTCTATTCTTCTTATTTTTAAAATTCGATCATTTTATCCTTGTATTTTTATTGTTTTTTGACTGACGTGAAATTTTTTGCGTTTTATTTTTTCCTGGACTGGTGAAGGATCGAGGGATCTGTTTTCACTGCCCCTTTTGAAAGATTTTTAACGATACCTTACAAAAAATTTTATTTCACTAACTTCTTTATTTTTACTTCTTTTTGCTGGTGTGTTGTGTTGAGCTTGTACTTGTCTTTTTACTCATTTGGATACACTCAGGGGGCTCCTCTTTTCGAATATTTTTAATGTTGGCTCCAGATCTAGTGATTAAAATAAAACAAAATTGAATTAATTTATAGTTCTTTTTAAGTGTCCTATCGATTGGTGGCGTATTTGGTTGTTTTCTTCTTTTTGTGTGTGTGTATTTTGGTTTACTTAATTTACTTTTATTGTTGTCTCTTTTTTTCAGTGTTTGTAACGTTCTTTGCTGTGTTTGTGATGCTTTTTTGTGTGTCGTGTCATTGTAACTTTTTGTATTTCTTATGTATTTCCCCACCGGTATGCTTAAGCCCTTACACCTTTCGGGCAGGCTGGACTGGTGTGGGTTTTTTAAAAAAGCAAATATTTTGTTTTGATTTTCACTTAGTCTCTATACAAGCAGTTTTTAAGTGTCAAATATAAAGACAAAGTAAACTAGCAGAATATTTAAATGCAGATCACTTCAGGAGATCTGGTATCTGTATCGCTAAAATATAATATGTAAATTTTAAATTTAAAATAATTTTAAAAAAATGGAGAAAAAATTCAAACATTTTTTTCACGCAATTTAAATACTCTAATACAAAGTTTAGTGGACTGGTGAGTCAGTCAACCAAATCCAAAATAAACTGGACCAAAATAATCTGCAAGTGAATTAGAAAACCCTTATTTTTTAAAAAAAATCCCTAAGAATAATGCCTGGAATTCAAGCGATATTTGATTTTAATTTGAATAAGTTCGAGTAAACGGCTCTTGTAAATTAAATGAAAGTACTAAATTAAATTACCTTGAAAAAAACAAATGATACCTAATAAAATAATACCTAAATTAAAAAAGAGGTTTACAAATTGCGAGGGGGGCCCCCCCCCCCCCCTCCAAAATTACGAGACTCCTAGGCAGTTGCCTGTTTTGCCTATTTGACAATCCCGTCTTGTCTATGCTCTACAAACGGGAATATGGCATGGCGAAATGATTAACAGTATAGCCAAACTACAATTTATTACAGTTTTACTACATTTTACCAATTTAGAAGAAAATGATCCTTCTTAACCCTTCACTGCATACTGTATCAAATTTGATACATAATTTATTTTTCATGTTAATAATGAACAGAAAGTTTTTTGTCCACTCGTACACGCTGTATCAGATTAGAAACATCGCAAGAGACAGGATTATAATCATTCGTTTCATTTTCCATATACAGCACAGGTCCTATTGATAAGTCTGTAGTAGTGAGTTATTCAATTCCTGATACACCTATTGATATATTTACGCAGTTTTTAGTATTTAAAAGGTGTCTTGCATCTTTGTTAGTTTCATCAATTGCTTCTACAGGTATTTACCATTTGATATTACTCTTAAAATACTTTTTTTATTGTTTTCTAAAAAAATAGTGATTTGATATGTTCATTAAATTCAATTTAATAATATCACAAATCTGATTTTTTTGTATATTTTTCTGTTGTTATATGTGAACTTCCCATGCCCAAAACACTTTTTATTTTGAAATTTAAAAAAATCGTGCATTAAAGGATTAAAAATTCAATGTAAACCCTACTAAAATTTTTTATTAAAATTATTCAGCTCAAAATTACAAAGCTCGATGCAAAATTTTCAGATACAAGCATTGTAAGACTACTTGGAATTTTAGACGTTCTTCAATAGATTATGCAGGTTCAAATAATTCTTTGAGACTGAAAATTTTGAATTGTTTTAAATTGTGCTCTTTTTAGACTTTGTTAAATTAGATCTTAAAAGGGAAATTTCTATTGTTTTCGATGAAGAATCTCCTTACTGAAAGAATTTCTATGAGATTTCCGTCATAAAAACAAATAAGTCATAATGCAACTTAACACAAAATAAAACGCTGACAAAATTCTATGAAGGATAAAATCGAATAATTTAAGGCTTTATTTCAATTCATTTTTTTTGTTTCGATCTTAAAAAAATCTTGCATTAAATTTTAAGAGCATTTTGTGAATGAAACAATTAATTTCTTTTCTAGATTTTCCGAGGATCATGCTAGAGAATTTTCATTTCATTTTGGAACAGAAACTGAAGATGCAAATGTGAAAATGAATCGTCTGTTCAATGGCTGGACGATCTGTTTCATTCTTATTTACATAGCTGCTGTTTCAGGAACTACAAAAATCAGTAAGCGCATTCTATTATTTTCTTTACAAAACAGTGAAAAATGTACGCATTTAACCCTCTCGCACGGAGCGAGGCGAACTCGGGCGGTCTAAACACTTTTCCTTAACATCGAAGAAGGCCGGTCTGAGGCGGTTGGCTTCTTTTGATGGGAGGTTCTGAGATCGCTTCGGAGATAAGCGCGGTAGGGGGCCCAATTATCCTTGCCAACCACAGCCCATTTTCGTGCGCCTTAAGGGAAGGTTATAGCAGGGGATGGGGTTGTGGTAACAGAACAGAACGCCGTCCCTTACCCCCTTACCCGTGACCAGACCGGTCACTGAACGGTTTGATGGGCAAGACACGGGAATTTTATTTAAGAAAAAGAAAAACAAAATAAACAAAAAGAGGGAAATATATACACTATGTACAGCACAGACATTTTCACTTTTACACTATTAGTTCGTAATAGTCTTCTTTTCTTTAGATGTTGAAATACCTTTCTTTTATTTGAAGGGGGAATGTCCGGTAATTGAGCTACTTAGTTCGGCTCGCTGGGAAGTTGAAGGCTAGGGAGGCCGGAAAAGATCTCTGTTTCCGCTAATGAATTTGATAATCCCACGAATTTTCTGTCCGGAGACGAGGTTATTGGCGACCCTTTTCAGCCATTCTTGTTCGAAGTTTGGCGCTGGCTTCCTCATATGCCAAGACACTGTATAAATACACTCCGTGCCATAGTGAAGTGCCGTGCCAATTCCACCACAACTGCAATAATCGCTGTCAGACAGGTGAAACCTTTTGAGGTAGGCAGGGAAAGGTCCATGTTGAGAGAAGAAGATAACATCCTCTCTAATGCAGTTAGTGGGACGGAGACTAACTGAGGGCATGATGTTATAGATTTTCCTGCCTGTATCGCCATTCTTCAATGAGGTTTGCCACTCCTCAAGCATCCTCTTCCGGAGGAGTGGGGTGGTGGTGTAAATGACCACCCAGTTTGGAGGTTGGGAGAGTCCAATTCATGTCGTCTCCTTCCAAAAAGTCCCAATTTTAAAGGGGCTGGAAGAGAAAAAGTCGCCTCGGGATTAAAGAGTTAAATAAATCAAAAGAAGTGCGGTAAAACATAAGCCGAAACAAAAACGAAAGTAAAGATCTCCGAGAAATATATTTGTCTCGGCCCTCCATCGTGCAAATCTGCCTGTGCTGTACATAGTGTATATATTTCCCTCTTTTTGTTTATTTTGTTTTTCTTTTTCTTAAACCTTTGTTTCCTTGCAGTGGTATCTTCTATATCCATATTGTTCAACGCAAAAGGAAGAAAGAGCTCAAAATACTTTTTCTTTTTCAAAGAGGAAGAAGATTCAATAAGAGAAATTCACTTCGGCACTCTCCCCTTCCTCTCCGAATTCTAGGGGGAAAAACCCTCCCTGTCGTAACCCTCGGTAATCAGGGGCTGGGTAATCACTGTTTCCCGCGAGCTCTGCAAGTGGGGAGTGGGCATCTGGTCAGGTCAGTCTTAGACACGCGCAGCGTTAGAGGCCGTTTTACCACTTTTACATTATCGAATTTTTCCAGAGATAGTTTAAAATGCCCTTATCCTTGCTCAAAATAAAAGTGTCTGCATATAAACAGTTTAGATGCGATTATTTATCTAATTTTATATGCTCATTATTTAAAAATTTTTAAACAAAAATTGCTTAACCCTTTCGCCATCCCGCCTGAAAGGGCAGAACACCATGAGTATGTGGATGAAAAGGGGCCCGACTTAGTATACAGGCTTTATTTTCCCTGGGGGGCACAGCACTAGTGGTGAAGTCTGCGGCGATGACCAAACGTATCTCCTTAGGGATTGGCTATCCCCCGCCGTGACTGACCAGTATTGCTGGGCATTCAAGAGAAGGCTAAGCTATGCCATTTGTCCCTAAGTCCGTTTTTTCCCCCTACCCATTTTAATCGAAAAATTAGGCAAAGCATTCACTGATGTTCCAAAGTTTGCTTTGAGACAAGGTTCAAAGTCAGAGAATTCTACCCACCGAACTCCTCTTCCCCCACACGAGGCATTTCGAGTTTTATTTCTACTCTCGTCGCGAGGTCCCAGTCTAGGCAAAACCCCTGTTTTGCCGCTACCTTCGCAGCGAGGCCCTTAAAAGCACATCCGGCCATTCCAATCAGTCTTCAAACTATTTTGAATTCTGACCTTCCATTCCGCTCTGTTAATTTTCACAGGCTTTTCACCTTGACGAAAGGTTTTTCCTTCCGTGTTCCAAAAATTCCAGATTGGAAGAGTGGTGAATGACCCGCTTAATGGCTATTTTGTAACAGACTACCGAGTTAATATTCACGTCATTCAGAGTCATCACGTCATCAGAGTCACGTCATCCTAGTCATTCAGATTCACAGAAAGGTTCAGGCTAGGTCGGTGTGATCGTTTAATAAATAAACCTTTCTTTGTTATTGGTGCTTAACCACGCTTAACTCTTTACGGTCCGTTGAAACCATTTGGCATCATAGGAGTTATTTGGTTTTAATAATCAACTAATGTCTTCGCTTGCACTTACATGTTCCTAGATGGCAACATGATCTGAATACAAATGAATAATTTTAATTAAATAATATGGATGAAATAATTAAATTAGTAAATGAACCATTCTGTATGAAATGAATAATTTTAATCAAAAAGTATTTATAAATCGGTTTTTTAGAATATATATAGTTATTTTTTAATAGCAATAATAATTGTTGAGACAATATGTTTCGACATACTTTTGAATTTTTAAACACTGGAAACATAAATTTGTTACATTGAAAAGAAGAATGTATTGAAATATTAAATTCGATTTTTTTTTCTTTAACCGAATATTTTTATATATTGGATAATGATGAAACGAACAGCCTTCTTTTAAATATATGCAGGGTCGTTACAATTAAATTTAGTCTATTCAGAAAGCTCTAAAGCCGGTTCTGTGGCAACAAAATTTCACTAGAATGTATACCAGTAACGTGCTCTATGAAAAAAAATGACGGGAGGCTGCCTTTTTCAAACAGCCGCTGATGTTAAAGGCGTAGGACTACTTGACTCGCGTGACTCTTTTCCGATTTTCAAAATTTTTTTGTAACTTCTGTTGTTACCCTTTATATCTAAAGATATTAGTTATGTTTTTAACATATGTAGTTACTGAGATATAGAGGATCGCGTCACCAATTCATGCGTATTTTTGCCCAACTTTGCGACTCAGTACTCGCTGAACTACAATTCCGATTTTCAATTTTTTTTGTAACTTCTGTTGTTCCTTTATATATAAAATAAGACATTAGTTATGTTTTCAACATATGTAGTTACTGAGATATAGAGGATCTCCCATACAACGTTTATTGTGCGTTTTGACATGTGAATCAAATTCCTTACTGGGATCCCAACGGGAGGAACGTAGTCCTATGTTAAAAAAAGAAATCGATTACAATCGAACACATGAAATTGTCTTCTTCTTTTCTGTATTGTTTGGGGCCACAGTTCCGGCTCTAGAACTATCTGAATAGGAGAATAATAATTTTAACAACAATGAAATTATTTTCCCTTGGTTTATTTAACAAAATATCTGCACAAATCATCTCAGATATTTGTGCAATGCACTATTGACGAAAATGTTATCTGTTTTTTCCCGTTTTCAAAGAGCATATCACTTGTACTACTTACTAGTGAAACTTTGTTATCGTTTGGAGCCATAGAACTAGTTCTAGAGCCTTCTGAATAGGCGAGCTTTAATCATAAAAACATTTTCTATCAATAAAATTTTTAAATCGGCAATATTTAGTTAAGTCAGCCTATAATTTTTCGTCTTTTTCTATATGTAAAGAGCTAGAGGGATAAAATTTGGTACACAGTTTTATCATCAGGAGTGTAGGTCCGTATCAAAGTTTGGGCCAAATCCGTCAAAGGGTTGTCTGTCTGCCAGTCTGTATAATCGCATACTTGTGAACGCAATAACTCCTTAACACAATGACTTAGATAAATAAAATTTGGTAAGTGGTCTTCTAAACTCAATTGTAGATATGTGTCCAATTTTTGTTTCAATCGGCTAGAAAAAAGGCGTTCAAATTGCATATTCAATTTTCTTACTATTACTATTACGCAAGGCCATTTTGCGTCATGGCGAGCGCTTAGCGAGATTCGCGACATTGGCGCGATCTCAGGGAAACCCGTGGATAGTAATGACATTCTGGGTTACTGAAGGTTCGCATTTTTTTTATCTGCGCAGGGGGAGGGGAAATGACACCTTTTTGGGAAGTGTACGAGAAAATTTAGGGAAGACCACTCCCACTGGATTCGGTTGTCATAAAGCTTATCACTTGTACCACTTATTAGTGAAATATTGTTTCGTTTGGAGCCATATAACTAGTTCTATACCCTTCTGAATAGGAGAACTTTAACTGTAACACCCTTGTATATTTCAATAAGACTTTTAAAGTCGTAATCTTTAGCTTAGTCAGCCTATAATTTTTCACAACGTAATCGTGTTTTTCTTTCATCTAGTTGTCCTCTTCGCTCCCTGCCAAGACTCGGTGACCAACATCCTTCATCTGGTCAGAAGATCTGTGGGAAAACACGTCGTCCTCCCCAATATCTCCAGCGACGTGGACCATCCGAACGAACTCTTCAAGAACAAGAATCTGCGGTCTTCACGCCACGACCTCAGCGATGGTCAGTAGAAATGCTTCAAAACCTAGCCTACAGATTTAATGTGTTTCATTATACACCACGATACGAATGAATTCTATCTATATATTTAAAATAAGTTGGTAAAACCTTTAGACAGTTCGACAGCCACAACCACCCAAAGGATTTCGATAATTTTTATTTGATATGAAAGTTTATGACGTTTAGATAAGTCATCAAGGGTCGACGACACCCAAACCTCCCATTTTCGAACGAAATCGAAAAAATATTTCTGCACCATACATTATCTATGAGGGAAAACCTTTAGACAGTTCGCCAGCCACAACCACCCAAAAGATTTCGAGAATTTCATTTGATATGAAAGTTTATGACGTCTAGATGAGTCAGCAAGGGTCGCCGGCACCCAACCCTCCCCTCTTTTCGAACG
The DNA here is from genome assembly GCA_013235015.1 of Araneus ventricosus. NCBI lineage: Eukaryota > Metazoa > Arthropoda > Arachnida > Araneae > Araneidae > Araneus > Araneus ventricosus. Next base: position 14,944 of record BGPR01013717.1, on the reverse strand, counting down.
AAATCGCAAAAACATTCCTCCACCATACATTCTCTATGGGGAAAAACCTTTAGACAGTTCGCCAGCCACAACCACCCAATGGATTTCGAGAATTTTTATTTCATATGAAAGTTTATGACGATAAGTCATCAAGGGTCGGCGACACCCAACCCTCCCCTCTTTTCGAACGAAATCGCAAAAACATTTTTC
>BGPR01013716.1:19613-41015 GCA_013235015.1 Araneus ventricosus | reverse complement strand
AACGAAGGTATGAGAAGCAAAGGAAGTTCTAAAATTTTAAAATTCGAGATAATGAATTTTAACATTAGTCTTAGAACGTAATTTAAGAGCTGTAAATCTCAAAGTTGTTCTATAAAGCTTCAAAAACTTTTTTTTTTCGTTCCGAGAAATTTCCGGATAATTTTTCTCAGAAGCTAAAATTTAACAAAACATTTTTTTATAAAGACAAAGGGATTTTGAAATTTGAGTGAATGAATTAAAAAATTATTCTTCGAACACAGATAGCTATTCACATTAAAAAATAGCAAACATATTCTATTAAAGTTTGAAAGGAGATATTTTTTCTTCCAAAGAACTTGAGTTTTCACGATTAGCTGCATTAAATGAAATATTTTCTACATAGTACATATATATTACTTAAAAAGGTAGAATCACACAAAATGCAGCAAATAATATTCAACAGCAAAAATGTGAAACGTTGATAGCTAAATTTGCTTTATATTTAAAATAAAAATAATGAAATAATCTATGCAATTCTGTCTCTATTGTTTTAATAATAAGAGGCGAAATGTTACAGTTTTTAAAATTGTCTATCAAATACCTCTGTTCTCAAGGAAAACAAAATTCATTAAAAAGTATCAAAGTCATAACTTTCAAAGATTAATTATTTCCTTAAAGAGGAGGACTTTCAGACAACAAAACAAAGAAACAACAAAAAAAACTTCCTCTTCTTGATTTAGTAACAGTGATAATTATTTTTATTTATAAATAATAGTTTATTTTTTAATTTTACCAAAACAATATGATCACTACGCCAAGTGATGAGCTTCTAGAATATTATTTTAATGAAACTGAGCTGTATAATATTTCGAGATATTCATTTTCAACTACACTTTTATAACGCTCATATTCACACTAACTGATTATGAACACGAAACAAAAGAAACGTATTCCAGCTCGTTTTAATCTTGCAAAACAAGGCTCCACGCCTTTTTGTGGACGGAACACGTCTAAATTAATGGTTTCTGTTCGACAACACAGTTTGTCTTCCGCTTTCCGAGACATTACAAGACGGAAACTTTACAACCTGCCATTAACCCCTTACACTCCAAATGTAGTTAAGAGCAAATAGTTAAATACAATGTTACAAGTAGTGAATTAAACTTAATGGTTGTTTCTGCTCAGATTGTAGATGTAAACTGTTCACGCTTGTATCCAGGGTTCCATAGTCTTTGAAACGAATTTGATGTGAATGTCATGATATAGCCTTGATAAAAGATAACTAGATATTAGATAAGGTAAACTAGACTGGTATAACTAGATATTATATATATATATAAGGACTTTAAAATGTTAAACTACATTAGAAAACGTGATAAACATGATTTATTTCACAGATTAATGCTTTAGATTCGGCAATCGATTTTTTGATCGGGAGCATACGGAAGCAATATTTACGAAGTTGCGCAGTAATGACAATTGGTCATAGCTTAAAAAGGATACTCAATTTTTCAAGGTTTAAAATGTGGGATTTCGTGTCTAGCCAGCATAATTACAAAAATAAACTAACAAAAAAATTTCAAAAGCACGCTTTTATTAACGCGCTAAAAAGTAGAATATTTTTTTATCAAAAATATGGAGGTCAAAACAAAATCGCAAAAACATGATACCCTCATAGAAATACTATAGTTTGGAATTTTAATCAGATTTATAACATTCTTTTAAATTTTAATGAATGTTAGGAATCTTTTTTCTTATGGTTTCCATTGTAGTTTAATTTCTTTATCGTATACTAGCTTATATATCCGGCATTGCTCGGAGTAGAAATATTTTCAAGTCTAAGTGCTTATAACACTTTAAACTTAATTAAAGAGTTTTTTACTTTAACCTATTTCGTTGTTTTTTGCCCTCTCCTGTATGTATGACATCTCGCCCAGGAGCTAAATCAACCTCTTCTTTTTGTCTCCACACTTTGAGTCACTTCACACGGGTCTGACAATCCTTGGAATTACATCTTCCCATCCCCATCATTGATACGGAGACAACAGAACTACTTCCTATCATGTTTTTTTTAATCATACCATTCATTTTATGATCCCCCATTCTCTTCTTTTTGGTTTTTGTGTGCCTGACCGGAAGCACCATTCCTTCATTTTCTCCCTAGGCCCTCTCCCTTCGGTTGGAACGTGACTCGGTTAACCTTTAATGACTTTACATACTGATAGTGGCGTAGCGGGGATAAGAGGCGCTCGGATAATACCATGATTTTTTTTCTCCTCCTCCCTTTCATCATAACAGGCTTAACTTAGGCAAACGGCGACCTGGAGATGATGTTTTATTTCCTCATCATAACTTTAACAGTGGTAAAAACACGTGAATAAAGGATCTGATGAAACAATAAATTGGTTTGAATTTGTTTTTATAATAATAGAAATCATTGTTACAAATTTGGTTTAAAATGAATCCTGAAATGTTTATTAAAATTGGAGGAAAAATTATGGAACAATTAAATTGGTATCATTAAAAAGATAATTGTTTGCTCTTTACGGTGGTGTAAAAATGTATTTCGTTCGATAAGTATTTCAGAAGTTATTGGCGAAAAATTTCTAAAAATAGCTCAATTTTCGTTATTTAGTTCAATAAATAAAAATCTAATTCGAATTTTAAAATAATTTTTACGACGTTAGCTCTCTCTTCTAATAATCCATCACTGAGGCAAATCTGGTCGCCATAAGTCCAACTGTATGGGCGTGCATAAAAAACCAAAAAACGAACAAACACACATACTTTCCTCTTTTATATATATATATATATATATATATATATATAATAAAAAATTAATATAAAAATGTTTAAAAAATATAAATAAAAGCATGTTTTTAAAAACTTTTATTTTTAATATTTTCTACTTTTATGTTTATGCAATATTTCCTAATTCAGTATTATAAATATTATAGAATCCTCTATTAATTTTTTTTTAAAAATTAACACTAGATGGCGTCTTTCGTATGGAATAAAAAATTAATTAAAATTGATCGATTAATCGATTATTAGGTTCTGAAAAAAATTGAATATTGAATTTTTAATATAAACCTTAACTCGCATAACTGTGCAAAATTGCAGAACTCTAGTACATCTCTAAGTGAGTAAAAAAACTGATTACAAATTCCATCTTTACAAAATGAAACAATAGTTCAGCCACCGAAGGCCCAAAATGGCGGCGAAAATCATTAAACCATATAGTTTTGAAAATTGGTACACATGTTCGTGAGGGGCTCTTGATGTACATACTAAAAGTTCCCGGCCATGGAGCTCGCCGCCATCTTGGATTTCATCCCCTTTTTAAATTTTTCTTGAATTTCTCGAAAACTAATTAGTTTTAAACTTACAATTGATTTAACAAATTAAAGAACGTAAAATTTCCTACAAATAAATGGTTTTATTTTTCTTCTAGCTTTAAATGTTTTCGACATATTCGGTCGAAAATTTTCCTATCATCTTGGATTTCATCGCCATTTTTTAGTCTTTTTTGAATATCTCAAAAACTACCCAATTTTCAATTACATGTAATAAGGGAAAGTGGGGTAAAACCGGATACCTAAGGTTTGAAGGCCTATTGGAGATAAACTATTCCACATATAGCTTGTCAAATTTTACTAAAATATTCATTATTTATCAGAGAACAATATATCTTTCATGAAAAGCCATAGTTTTATTAATTTTTTTACTAATGATTTTTTTTGAAGAAAAGGTCAAAGTATCAATCCCAGTAGTGGGGTAAAACAGGATAAACATGTTAACTCTATGGGAAATTAGAGAAAACCAGAATTTTCAGCGGAAAAGTAGCCTAATTTTTTTATTTTATGAGACAATTTAAGAATAAAACAATTTTCTAAGATTTAACAATAGTTGTAATAGTTGACAATTTAAGAAAAAAGACGATTTTTTAAAAAAATAACAATAATTACAATAGTTGACAATTTAAGAATAAAGACAGTTTTTTTAAAGATTTATCAATAGTTACAATAGTTAACAATTTAAAAATATTTGCAAAATTCGTAGTAATAAAATATGTAGGAGTGAAATAGGGAACCTAGTAATGTCACTAGAGCATTGAAACACTGCTGGTGTAATGGTTTCTCATGTGTGGTTTTATATCCAAATTCAAAATGGATCCAATTTGTCTTTTATGGTTTTATTGACACACACAACACCACTACGACATATATATATATACAAGTAAAAATCACATGGCTTATAGCCGGATCAAAATCTACACCCGCTCGGGGGTAGGGTCAGAAAGAATCTGAGGATGAATCCCTGAGGGGGTGGGGATGACAGTTCTACTTTTCCCTTTCTGGGGATTACTGTAGTCTAGTTGCCACAGCTGGTTTGGAAATTACAATAGAACTGAATAGTGACAAAATGAAATGTAAGAATCTAACAAATGTTGTATGAAAAAAGAAAAGGATTGGATTTCTCACTCACTTACAGGTGTACTAGAGTTCTAAAATATTGTATTGGCGTGTTCCCGATGACAATGTAACATCTTACAACTTCAGTTATTCGGTTAATTTTAATTAAATTTTGATTCTACATGAGAGGCATCATCTGATAGTGAATTTGAATAAAATTGATTCAATAACTGGAAATTGAAGATTCCATATTATTTATGATAATAAATTATGAAATGTATTAAGATAAAAAATAATTTTTAATGAAAATCATAGATGTTAGGCGGCTATTAGCCGAGAGCAGCTAGTGGCGCCACTGGCTGCTTACGCGAGTAGCCTGCCATTGTATCCAAAAGGGGCCGCGGTGTCCTAGTGGTAAGGTCTCGACTTCGGGGCTGGAGGGCTCTAGTTTCGAAACCCGATTCCACTGAAGATCCACCGTGTGCGGGGCCTGTGGTACGTTAAATCATACGTAGGGGCCAAACATCTTCCCGCTGGTGCGGTGCGAAGTTTTGAGAGGGGAATGCCAGCTCAGGTGTCTTCCTCGTCAGCTGACCGCGGTTCAAAACGGTATGTTAATATAACTAAACTAAACATAGACGTTCAAACAAAATCGTAAAAACGCAAGACGCCGAAAACAATACTAAAAGGCTACGATTAAGCTTCAATGGATATCATGAAACGCTTCCTAAACATTAATTAGATGCATAAATATTATAAATGTGGTTAAACTTCGAATTTGCTTTAGAGTATTTCTTTCAGCGTGTCAGAGTACTCGATTTGACTCGACGTCTATACGGGGTGTATCAGAACTGATCATTCAAATTTGGTGGAGAGGTAGGGAATAGTAAAATATGATTTCTAATGGAAAAGTTTTGTCGTAAACGAGCGCATGACGTTCTAGAAGGCGCTTTTGATAACCCGCGAGGTACGAGAGGTACTATTCGTTTCAAAAACCCGAGACTAGCACTTTTGGACGATTTTATTATTGAAAGGGGTGGCAGTTTTTTTGTTAGAGCTCTTAAGATTAGTCTGTGCAGCAGATCAATAAATGGAAATAAAATATTTGTACATACTGCTAAGTAAAATGTAAACATCTCCCTCTCCATTTTAACTTTCTCGTATACGAAGTATACAAAGAGAAAGTATTGTAATCGTCAAATAATTCGAACTCGAGATTTTGACGAATCTCCACCTTTTAGACCTCCCTGGGTCCGAAAAACACAATTTGGGAATTATGTCTGTCTGTCTGTCTGTGAACACGATAACTTGAAAACTATTAGAGCTCCGGAGATGAAATTTGGTATGTTATCTTTACACATAATTTGTGGGTTTCTATCAACTTTTGGAGAAAATTCGTCCACGGAAAGTCGGTCTGTCTGTATGCCCGTGTTCATGTGAACGCGATAACTCAAGATCATAAATAGCTATGTGGATAAAATTTGGTACACGTTTTTATCATCAGGAATGTATTCGTTTGTATCAAATTGTGAACCAAATCCGTAGACTGTCTGTATAATCGCACACTTTTGAACGCAATAACTTCTTTAAAAAATACTTTGATAAATGAAATTTGATATGTGGACTTCTTACCTTAATGGTAGATTTGTGTCCAATTTTTTTTAAGGAAAAGGCGTTCAAATTGCAAATTTCGTTTTCTTTATCTTACACCCAGCCCTAATGGTAATCACGCCGGCTTCTAATTCCACTTCCGCGTTGGACGACCTTCGGAAGTCGTGATATTACTTTTTGCTTATCTTTTTCCCCACTGCGTCTGGGTATTTTTTTACGTTTTGCTGCCTTTTAGTTTAATTTTTCTCTACATGTGTTACTTGTATACGAGAAAGTTTAGGGGAGACAACTCCCGCTGGTTTACTTCACCCCTGTTTTGGTGAGATAAACTCCGCCTGGTGGATGCGCAGAAACGCGAAGGGTTTCCGTATCTGAGAAGTGCGCAACAGCGTTTTGCTGCCAGTGTGTGGACTGGGATCATCAGTGACTGTTTCCTGTAACAGTATTTACTACCACCCCGTTTGAACGGTTCGAAGTACCTCATATTTATTTCGGCAGTGTTACCGAGTTTTCTGAGCGAGGCCCCTGCTCATGTTCGTCAACAAGTGTGCTTTCAGCATGAACGTGCTCCCACACTCAGATGCTATAGATGATTGCCTGATTCAATAATGAGGGGTGGGCAAACACCCAGTAGGTAAATATTCTTGGGGTATTTACCCAAGGCCAAGTTATTTTGAGAAAAAAAATTATGAATGGTGATTTACAATGAAACATATCAAATTCATGAATCTTTAATATTTTGCAAAAAGAATTTCGTATGTTCTCAATTTTTACACGCGCTGAGGTACCACAACTTAATTTAACGTTTTCGAGTAAGAAATCTTACTACAGATATCACGCAAGATTTCGCCATACCTTCCATCTGGAGAATGTCAGAACGAAGTTTCGATTCGGGTTGCGAAGCTCGTGTTTGCGGCTCGCTACAATTTCCTTCGTAGACCGCCAAGGTCAAACGCCAACCATACTAACTTGAGTAAAACAAGTATGCGATTATACAGACCTACAGACAGTCAACCCTTTGGCGGATTTGGACCAAAATTTTATACGGACCTACATTCATGATGATAAAACTGTGTACCAAATTTTATCCACCTAGCTATTCAAGTTTTTAGTTATAGTGTTCGCATGACCGCGGACAGACAGACAGGCAGACTTCCCGCAGACGGATTTTGTCCAAAATTTGAAAGAAATCTACAAATTATGTGTAAAGATGATATACCAAATTTCATCCCAGTATGTCTAATAGTTTTCGAGTTATCGTGTTCACAGACAGACATAATTCCAAAATTGTGTTTTTCGGAATCAGGGAGGTCTAAAACGTGGAGATTCGTCAAAATCTCGCGTTCGAATTTTTTGACGATTACAATACTTTCTCTTTGTATACTTCGTATACGAGAAAGTAAAAATATGGGGTTCAATGGATTGCTGTAGCAGTGGACCTATATCTTGGTCACTACGGTCACCGGATTTATCTTCAATCAATTTCTTTATCTGGGGTGCAACGAAAAACATGGTTCAGCAGACTCTTCTTGCTGGTGATATGGATCTTGTAAGACTCATATAATTTGAAGCCGGATACGTCCGGGAAATCTCGGTCATTTTCTAGAATGCCCGGCTGTCCATGCAACGACGTTGGCAGGCACATATTGCAGCAAATGGTTGGAATTTTGAGCACTTCTTGTATCAGAATACAAACGAGGCGGTAATAAAAGTTATTATTTTTATTTTTTACTTACCTCGTTCCTTGCTCTGTTCTCTTTCCAGCACTTACTGAGCACATCTTGCCCTACTATCTGGCGCTTGCATCCACACTTACCTATGCGAAATCGCGTCTTCTTTTATTATTTCCTGCCCCTCCACCAAATTTGAGCGATCAATTCCGATACACCCTTTATTTTTGATTTAAAAAAATTACCTTCAATTTTTTACTTTCTCGTATACGAAGTGTTCAAAGAGAAAGTATTGTACACAATTTTGGAATTATATCTGTCTGTGTGTATGTCTGTGAACTCGATAACTCAAAAACTATTAAAGCTACAGGGATGAAATTTGGTATGTTATCTTTACACATAATTTGTCGGTTTCTGTCAAATTTTGGGCAAAATTCGTCCACGGGAAGTCAGTCGGTCTGTATGCCCGTGTTCATGTGAACGCGATAAATCACAAACTTAAATAGCAAATTTGGTACACATTTTTATCATCAGGAATGTAGGTTTGTATCAAATTGTGAAACAAATCCGTCAAAAGGTTGACTGTCTGTCTGTCTGTATAATCGCATACTTTTGAACGCAATAACTTCTTTAAAAAATACTTTGATAAATGAAATTTGTATGCGGCCTTCTTATCTTAATGGTAGATTTGCGTCCATTGTTGTGTCAATCGGTTAAAAAAAGGCGTTCAAATTGCAAATTCCTTTCGTACACCCAGCCCTATCGGTAATCACGTCGGCTTCTAATTCCACTTCCTCGTTGGACGACCTTCGGAAATCTTTGTAAGACGCTCGCTTATTTTTTTTTCTACATTAGGGGTTCTTGTTCGTTATACTGCCTTTTAGCTTATTTTTTTCTCTACACGCGTTAGGAGTATACGAGAAATTTAGGGGAGACCACTCCCGCTGGTTTAGTACACGAGTAAAAGCATGTGTTTAAAAACTTTTTATTTATTTTTCTTCTTTCAATACAATTTACTGTGCATATTTAATTAGATGGATCTTAAGCAATATAAGCTCGAGTTTACCAAATGTAAGATCAACAGTTTTCAATAATAACTTACGAACAGCAAATATTATGTGAAATGAATAATTTTGTGTTCTCTTAGGAAGCAAATCTAAGTAAAGGGAAAGCTTTCAACCTGTCAGATGTCCTGTTTCTCAACGAAGCGCTGAAAAAATGCAAATTTTGTGCAACCCCAAAGAAAATTGTTCCTTTGCCCTTAAATTTTACTTAAACAGGTGTCTCCCACTGTTCACAGCAATCAATTACAAGAAACTCTGATGAAACTTTGACTTCACATCCGTTATGCAAAAGACACATTATTTCAAAAGACGTGCTTTTCGTTTGAATAATTGAAAATAAATTGCTGCTGATAACTCACTCTAAGTTTTTGAATGATAATAAGCATTACTCAGCACCATTAAGCTTTTTGTAGAAGAAATTCCATTTAAATCGCTGAGAGTTTTGTTTTGAGGAAGTATTACTTGTTGAAAGAGATTAATAATGTTTTCATGTAGATGAGAGTATGAATCGACATGACAAATAAAAAAAAAACTTTAATTATTTTGTAAAGTTAATAAATGTATTCTTTTGAAACCATTCAAACGGTGGGCAGAAATTTTACATGCGTATAAGATGATATTTTTTCGGGAAAGAACCGTTTTTCAATTCTAATTGAAACCAATTTTCACAAATGAAAAGATTAGATAATGGCGCTTCAGATTTAATATGGATTTCTAGATGTTCAGAAAAGTATGTCTTTTCTTCTTAAAAAGTCGTAAACTTATTTATTAAGGCACGATTAACATTAATTGCATCTTGCACAATTGAAAACGTTCTATTTTCACAAGAGAAAGAAACACTTTTATTTCCAGGCAGTTCATGGTCTTATTTGTTTTGTATTTACTATAATACTACTTTCAAAAAGTCTTGGAACTTTTAAAATATTTTCCAAATGTAAATGAATGATGCCATTTCCCCCAGAACAAACGAAGAGTATGTTATGACCGACTAGTTAGAACAGGTGCCATCCATTGCAAATAAATGCAGCGCATGCGGGTAGCTCGTGATTACAGGCTTCCGAAACTTCCCGTCGCGAGGAAAGCCAATTCGTGGGCGTTCCATCGATTCGCTACGAAGCTCCATCTCACAAGCCCCTCTTGGCATCAAATTACCTGTCAAAACATCACATTCCGATACTTCCACAACCAGGTTATTTCCCTGATCTCGACCCATGTGACTTTTTCCCCGAATGAAGAATTGGCTTAAGGGCCAACGATTCTCAAGTTCCGAAGAACAGTGGAACAGGAAACGATGGAAAGAATATAGAATATTTCTTAAGCAAGTCGAAGCCGACTTCCTTTTCTTGATGGTTTCATCAGTTTTTGCTTTTTCTACGGTTTTTGGCCTAGGGACAGTTAAAAACCGATTTTTTTCCCTATCCGCTGTGGCACCACCTTGTCGTGGTGGGTGGGCTTTGAACAAAGAGTGCCAAAACAACATGTCACGTCTTTTAATTATCATCTTAAAATTAGCATATCTTTTAAAGCAATCGTTTTTTAGCATCTTATCACGAGTACAGCGCCATCTATCGGCCAACTTTTCAACTTTTTTTCTTCCGCAAAACAAATTCCCATTGCGTCACATATACTCAGATGAAATATCAGGTCATGCTGACCAGTGGCTCTTTTCTTAGAGCCTTTTGGAAGTGCAACTTTAATTATAATCACCCTGTATTTTAGAATGAATAAAGCATAAAAACATTAAACATTTACTAAATACAATTAAATATTATTACTTCTTTCTCTTATGCGGTGTCAAATCTTCTCTGCTAAGGAACCAGCAGTATTCACCCATCATTTCTGGGTCCCAGTGACTTTGATAACAGGTTATACTCCTAATGTCTAGATGGAATTTTTCCCATTATTCGTCGCTTACCACACCAAAATTTTTTGCAAAATCTAAATGTGAAGGTAAGATGTGTTATTTCAGTGACAAGGCTTGTTACGGATTATACCCAGATGGCGCTTTTGTGCTTCTTGTGGCAACGGCTTCCTCCGCCATTAGTGTCGATTGCGTGGCAGGCATGGAAACGGAAGGAATGGCTTGGATGGAAAGTGCCGGGAAGTCTTACTATTGTCTTGTAAATAGTGTAAATAACTTATAATGTCATATCTACCTATATCTATCATTTACTCATAATAAATAATATGAAAAGGCACTCTTTGGAATTTCATTTGCACCACTGAATCACAGATGCAATAAGGCTTGGTAGAACTTAAGAAGCTCTTCTATTAGGATTACATAATCATCATCTTTCTTTTTACTAAAAATCATTTTATCACCTTCGCAAGCGATTTCCAAGCTGCCATTTCCTCTTTATTAAGCTTACTTTCACAAACAGAATAGCAAATCAACTTTCTAATTTGAGTTGAAACAAAAATATCAACTTTAAGTTCGGCTCCACTTAATTGGGGGAAAAGTCCTCTTATAAATGTTTAAGTCTTCCACCTTTTAATCTGTCTTAATTTTTAATCTGTCTTAATTTAATTTGAAGTGGAGAAAGAAGAATATTTTCCTGTTCAATAAGAGGGGTTCAGTAGTTCCAGGCTCAAAAGATGTTCTGCTTGGCCATTTCTTTTTTACAAAATGCTGTTCTGTTGCTCTGCTATCCCACAAGCATAAAAAACAACAATTCTTTATAAATCCTCTTTATAGCCCAGCTATATATTTATAGCTATGACCTTTAAATCTCCACCAATCTGCCAATTGCAGTGTATACTGCATTCAGGATAGTCTCCGTGTTAGCCTACGTTTCCTTCATCGAAGCTGAATAAGCATGTGGTTTAAATTGTTTCTTATTATAGCTAGCCACCAATCTGCCAGTTGCAGTGTATACTTAACTGCATTTTGACAGAACAGAACGCCGTCCCTTACCCCCGTACCCGTGACCAGATCGGTCACTGAACGGTTTGATGGGCAAGACACGGGAATTTTATTTAAGGAAAAGAAAAACAAGATAAACAAAAAGACGGAAATATATACACTATGTACAGCACAGGCATTTTCACTGTTACACTATTAGTTCGTAATAGTCTTCTTTTCTTTGGATGTTGAAATACCTTTCTTTTATTTGGAGGTGGAATGTCCGGTGATTGAGCTACATAGTTCAGCTCGCTGGGATGTTGAAGGCTAGGGAGGCCGGAAAAGATCTCTGTTTTCGCTCATGAATTTGATGATCCCACGAATTTTCTGCCTGGAGAAGAGATTATTAGCGACCCTTTTCAGCCATTCTTGTTCGAAGTTTGGCGCTGGCTTCCTCATATGCCAAGACACTGTATAGACACACTCCGTGGCATAGTGAAGTGCCGTGCCAATTCCACCACAACTGCAATAGTCGCTGTCAGACAGGTGAAATCTTTTGAGGTAGGCAGGGAAAGGTCCATGTTGAGAGAAGAAGATAACATCCTCTCTAATCCAGTTAGTGGGACGGAGACTAACTGAGGGCATGATGTTATAGATTTTCCTGCCTGTATCGCCATTCTTCCATGAGGTTTGCCACTCCTCAAGCATCCTCTTCCGGAGGAGGCCTTTTATGTACAGTTTAGGAAGCTTAGTATGTGAATAGGGTTGCCCATGTTGTGTTGCGTCTTTTGCCAGTTGGTCTGCTCTCTCATTGCCTATATTGCCTGCATGCGCTTTAACCCAAGAGACTTTTATTCTTGGATTTGAAAGGAGGATTTTGAAAATTTTTCTTGCTGTTGCGTTTGTGCTCTTTGAATTGGAGGATGCCATGATACTTGCTCTATTGTCTACGTGTATGTTAGAGGTATTGTGGTTTGGCAGATGAGATGCGTATATTACTGCTTCGTGAAGTGCAGTTAGTTCAGCTTGAAATACGGTGTTGTTGTTTAGGATAGTCTCCATGTTAGCCTACGTTTCCTTCATCGAAGCTGAATAAGCAAGTGGTTTAAATTGTTTCTTATTTCCATTGTGGAGTAATACAGTTTTTAAGCTATATTTAGGAGAATCAATAAAAAGGCGCCATTCTGAAAGTTCGTGCTTGATTTATAAGTTCCTTCATTAATCCATCTATGTCAAAACAAAACACATAAAGTATCTTCCATTCTGTAGAACGCTGAGTATATGACATTTTTAGCGGAAATATGAGATGCTTGTTTTCACTGCCAACAGATTCCACTCCTACATTCTGGAGCCAAGAAGTTCGGCCTGTTGTTTTGATAGGCCCAGTTCACACACCAAACCATGGAGTTCCTTTTGATGAATAAAATGCGGTTCACTTGCAGTCTCTGGTCTAAAAGTAGGGTCATAAATCTTTTCAGATATATCCATATTTTCATCGTATGTGTCTTCAATGTCACTCCTCTGTAGAATGTTATTATCTTTCCAATGCAAGGGCTGAGTTGGTATCTGTAAGCCTTCTCCATGAGGAACAGGTCGCAGTGGAGATTGGATAATCAAGCCTTCTCCATGAGGAACAGGTCGCAGTGGAGATTGGATATTTGGATAATCAAGCCTTCTCCATGAGGAACAGGTCGCAGTGGAGATTGGATATTTGGATAATCAAGCCTTCTCCATGAGGAACAGGTCGCAGTGGAGATTGGATATTTGGATAATCAAGGCTTCTCCGTGAGGAACAGGTCGCAGTGGAGATAGGATATTTGGATAATCAAGCCTTCTCCATGAAGAACAGGTCGCAGTGGAGATTGGATATTTGGATAATCAATTTCTTGTTTCTCTTTTTTAAAAAAAATCTTTCTGTGTTCATAAGACAGAAGTAGCAATCATCAAAATGATTGGAAGGTTCCAGCCACACCATAGGAATAGAAAATGGCATACATCTTCCTTTTCCTTTCATCCACTGGACAAGAGTCACATTGAAACTTACGTAACACACATGAGGATCCCAAGGTTTTTTTTGGCCGCCAACTTTGCAACCAAAATACAGAAAAGAGGCTTTTTTCACTTGTTGTGTTAAATGTCTACTTTTCGATTTTAAAATAAATTGTCCATAAACATTTCAAAACAATTTCTCTTTATTGGAATACTGAAAAAAAACCCGTATAACATAGGGTTGCAGGGTTGGCAACAGGCAGATTTCCCGGCAGGAAAGATTGTTAGGAGGTAGGGTAACCATATGAAACATTGTGAAAAACATCATAAAAAAATTCGTGGGTGGTTGTACCCTAACACAAAAATGGGACGTGGTGGAACTTTTTTACTTGCATATATTTAAATAACTGTAGGAATTAATAATAAAAGTAATAATTTGGCAGTTGTTTACCAAACCACTGTAGACTAGTGTTATTTTAAATATTTAAATTTAGGAAATAATGATAAAAGGATAGATAAAATTGTAATTTTGCGAATATTAATAAAAGCATAGACTTCTGTCAAAATTTCAAATTCGAAAAAATGGCTTAACCTTTAAAGACTGTGATGAGTAGATCTTAGCCTCCGCGGGGGGGGGGGGGAGGTCTACTGTTCACAGAACTTCAAGATGAACGAGCGAAGCGAAGTTAACTGTTTTAATTCGACCATTGGGCATTTCGTCTGCTTGGCTGTAAATACGTTTGTCAAGCGGTAAGCAACAAACACGTTTTACGTTGTTTTTTTTTCGAACTTGGCGTGACTTTTCCTTGAAACCATTAAAAAAGACGCATTTTTAACGATTTTTATTTTTGATTCAGTTTCAAGACGGTGGTCGTTTTAATGATCCTCTTTAGTTTTCAGTTTCAGGGAGATTAAAACCATGAAAATTAGGGAAAATCTGGAAGTATAATCCTTTGATAATAAAAAACTTTCTCCTTCTTTTACGCAGTACGCAAGATACTTGGCAGTTTTTTTTAGTGCGATGGACGCGAGGGATCCATTGCTTGTCTCCACGTTCTCCGGATCCAATCCAAGTGATTCTTTTCCCTTTGGGGTCACCTTAAATTACTTGTTTATGCGACGCATGTAGATATACCGGAGGATCTCATGTCGCGGATTGTTGTCGCTGCGGCAGAGATCAAAAGCATACCTGGTATCTTCGAGAGCGTCCGGGAATCGCTTAAGTCGTTCTAGACGTCAGCGGCCGCCACTTCCAACAACTCTTGTAATAATTAATCGAATAATCTTTTTGTAGCTATTATTGTATTTTTTGTCGTTCCAGCGTGACGTCGAAACCTGAAGGCGTTTTTCGCCCTCTCAACGTGGTTTGCGACACCATATTCCATTGTCCAAAATTCAAATTGTTCCAAATTTTTGTTCCTCTTGATGTTTTGTTGGATGCAAGCGTTGGCGAACGATAGCAGTTTATGCAGATTCAGCATTGCTGATTGGCGCTGTCGTTTCGCTCGCTTGTATTTAACTCTCTTCCCCTGCGAAACTTTGTTCAGTTCTAATGTATGTGTATTTGTCTGCGCCTGTGTGGTGCATCTTATTCATCTCATTCATGTTTTTAATAGAGAAATGTTTATGAGCTGGACTTGCATTCAATTTCCACACCTTCATGTTTACTGACAACCCTCTGAGTTTGTCGGTCCAATAACAGAACACCCTGTTCGGGGGGTGGGCACCGCGAGTTCACTGATGAAAGGCTTCCGTATAAGCAAGCTAACTCTCGCCAATCCGATGGTACAATGATGGTGGTGTGGCTCTTTGGGCCCGTCTCCGAAGGCAGGTCGTACCCCGGTTGTCCGGGAAGTTGTTGCATGAGACGCTCGTAATGGGGGCTATAATGCAGGGACAACAGTGCCTGACTATGCTGTCTTGGCGGCCTGTCTTTAATGTGTACCCGGATGCTTTTGCAGGACGGGGTGACGTTATTTATGGTTATATACAATTTAGGGCCCGATCGGTCAAAGGGAAGAGGACTAAAAAGAATACTAGATTCTTTCCACCGCACTATGAAACTGAACACAAAATGCATCGTGTTAGTTCGAAGTCGAGGAGAGAAAGCTACCTCTGTTTTTTTCTCAATACACGTATTTTATTAAAATAACTGCTAATTAGTGTGATAACGAATTCAATTTTCACTATTTTCTGCCTTTAGTAGATATATATTTCTTAATTTTCATCCACAATGCCCATTATTCTTAATTCCTTTCTAGGTACTTAATGATCATTGCAACTCATTATGACAGGAAATCGGTATATACCACCAAGACACGTTGCTCAAAAGCGATCGATCATAGTACTTGAAATGAAACATGACAGGTATGCTTTCTTACCATCGACTTTTCCTTTAAGTGGCGTGATCAATGATCAGCAGTTTCTGACAGTTTCAGCAAAACAATGAATGAAACAAAGGCTTTCATGAAACCCTTGGAAACAATGTGCATGACCTGTTCGGAAAATATGTTTGGCTGTCATGGACTTTTGATTGGTTTCTGTATGGGAATGAAATAGAATCGTGGCTCACTCGAAATCGAGGAAGGGATTTTTTTCGGCTCAAAGAGGACCAAAATGTCGACCGGAATATTTAGATCGTCAAAATCTCTAGATTGAATTTTGTGACAACATTACTTTCTCACTCCTTACTTTTTTAAATACCACTTTTTCGTTTGCTGTTACCATGGAATGGTCAGAAGCACTTATCAACAAAGGACTCTTTATCCACACAAATCTGTTATCTTCAAAGAGATGAAAGTTCAGAGGTTAATGGAAAATTAACGAAGATATTGAAGATAGCAAAGCAACAGGTGGTGTAAAGTCAAAGAAATACGACAGAAGAAAGGGGAAAATTTGCGAGAGACATAAATCATGATACGTGATCAGAATTGGCAATGTCCCCTGAAGGGTTTTGGAAATATTCAAAACCATTTGCAGAAGAATCAAGAAAGCAGAAAAATATCTTCGAGTGGTAAAACTATTTATTTTAATTGGTGTTGGATTTGACCGCACTAAATCTTTATTTGGAGCAACGTTTCATAGGCGCATACTTCCAAAATATTTGTGTTAATAGTTCTCTCTTATTTTGTTTACAATGATTAGTTTTCAAAATTTTTATCTTTCCTTACTTTATCGAATACGAAGTATACAATGAGGAAGTGTCATAGTCGTTAAAAATTCGAACTCTAATTTTAACCAATCCCCGTTATAGACCTCCCATCACCAGAAAAAAAGTGCATTTTTGGAATCTGTCTGTGAACATGGTAACTCAGAATCAATCTGTCTGTGAACATGATAACTCAGAATCAATCTGTCTGTGAGCATGATAACTTAGATCAGGGTCTACTTTACAGATAATCACAGCTAATCTTAAATTAAAAATATTTTTTTTCCAAAATAGATCTGAACTACTACTTAATGCCCACTTTTTACATCTGGATCATAATAAAGACTTCGCTCTACCTAAAAAATTATCAGAATATCGAAAAAAAATTTATTGGCTCATATGATAGCTTTAATCATTCTAAATATGCCTGTAAAATTCCAGAGCTGTATCTGCAATTTTTATTAAGTTATTGAACAATCTTTGATTCATGACAAGCGAGTAAAGTATATTGCAGATATACCAATAAAGCCACAATTTAAAAATGAATACAAGCAATCCAATAGTAATTTGAAGTAAACGAAAAGCAGACAACAAAAACAAGGAATCCATTCTAGTTCACTTTTTCGGATTGCTTGTATTCCTTTTTAAATTGTGGCTTTATTGGTATATCTGTTTATTGTTCTCTGTTTTTTGTTATGCTGCTGCAATGGCGCGCATCTTAAACATTGTCGTAATTTTTCTAATTTTTCTAACTTCATTCATTTTTAATTTAATATTCATTTTTAATTTTTGTATAATATTAAAATTTTTTTTTCTTGTCCAGTTTTAATTCTGCTTTCTTTTTAAATAATAATTTTATAATTTTTTTTTAAATCATTGATTGTTTGCATAAAGTATATTGCCATTCTCACTTTTCAGATCGTTGCAGTTTCTGTAAAGCTTGAACTTCTTCAAAATGAAAATAAAATGCAACTTAATACGACAGCAGGAACGTTGGTTGTGTGTAAAGACTATAAGAAGGTATATCACAGAAAAAGAAGGAAAATAATGTACAATTTCGTAGAGAAGAAACTAAAACTAGCACGTAAACGTAGGGGGAAATTAATTTGTTAGAAAGTGGGAAATAAAGGTGTTTACATTTTTATGCCTGTTGTAAATTTATGCTAGTAGTAGAACTTTGCGTGAAATCAGCTCCGAGATATGTGTTTCATAATTAAAAAATTTTTAAGATTAAATTTTATAAAATATTGATGTTTCCTTTGTTTTCCTTTTATATATGCATTATACAATTATAATATGTCATTGTCACAAATTCTTGCAATTTTTTAAGGTAAGCAGTTTAAAATTAGCAATTTAACATATTATAAAAGTTAAAAGCTATTATAAGGATTTTATATCATGTAATTGAAATAATGAAAACTTTAAAATGATATTTCTCCATGTTGTGTTTTTGTTCATACACTATTTTTCGAAACCCTAATGCTTTTTTAATAATTGAAGGAGAGGTGTGAAATTTTTTACGCATGTTCTGAAATATGAGTTTTGTGGCACTTGGTATGGAATTAGCTCTAAGATGTGTAGTAATTTTTTTTTAAAAATGTCAAAGTCAAAATTAATGCATTTTTGAGAATAATAAAATAATAATAAATTAAATATCAGCAGTAGAAAGAAATTCCATACTAAATTTTATGTAGCAAATTATGAGGTACTTGAAAAAAATTTGTAAAAAAATATGCATATTTAAAAAGCCTTAGGGATTTAAAAAAAATTTTTTAAAAATTTTTTTAAAAAATTTAAATTTTATAAATATATTTTAATAAATTCAAAATTTTTCTGTGGGATAGTCATAGAGTATTAGCTTAGATAAAATACAACTAAAATCCTATCCCTAATACTAAAAATAAAAAATATTGTTCAGATGGTACCATGTCGCCTTTAGAAGCAAGTTTCGCTCTAACGTTCAGTTCAGTTCTTGACAGAACGCCGCCCCATGTTTCTGTTCCTATAACCATTGCAGTTGCCTCACCAGTAGGATGGACATGGGACCTTCAGTCTTGACTCAACAAATCTGCCAGCTCTGTCTCTCAGAATCATGTCTCAAAAAACCAACGTCCAGACACAGTTATCGTTCATAAATTTCTCAAACGATACCAGAATTACACTTGCCCAGTGCGCCCTCAACGACATCCAGTCAATTGACCCCCAATGGCATAGCAAAACGGGGGGGGGACAAGTGTGTAAAGATACCCCTGGTTGCAGCATTAGGCGACACCATGGAGTGAAAACATTACTGGGTTTATGCCATTTTTAAAGCAAAATGTGATAAGGGGGCTTAAAAATAATACCATAAACTTGGCACTATTTACGCTTGTTAAGGCACTGATGGCGAATGGGATGAAAACAAAATCATATTACTTTCCGGGCACCTCTTACTCTTGCTACGCCACTGGCCATTGTGACAAGACGTTGATGCGATTATATCGCCATTTAAAGGCAAATACGATGAGGGGGCGAGAACGGCATGCCCCGGATGCCATTTAGATGGCCTCCCCATGTCACTGATGATGACATAGGAAGGGCAAAAATTCATATTATGACCACTTACTCTTGCTACGCCACCGTTCACCTTTGACCAAGGCGACCGACGTCTGGGAACGTAATTTAAATTGCCATTCCCACCGTCGGGATTCTGCAGTCGGTCGTGTGAGTGGCCGAGCTTCACAGAAGATATCTAAAATGCACACTTTTTCTTCACTAAACGACGAAGCTAAACACAAAACGAGCTATATTGGGTAAGCATGGTAGACATACGAGAGTGAAACACTCCCACTTGTTTTCCATGTCTTTGTGCTTCGGTGACTAAGGTTGAGAATATTTATCCGTAAGTGCAGTTGAATGCCAACAAAAGAATGCGACTCTAGCATCTGGCTCACGGTTTGATGCAACTTTGCTTAAATTCGTAACATAAGCAATGAGTAGCCAGCTGGGTGTGTGTTTATACTACTAAGAAATCAAAAGTTTCAAGAGTTACTAATGTTATTTTTAATGGAAACTACTATTGTCCGAACAAAAGCATTTTCTTATATTATACACATCTTTAAAGGCGAGGCAAAGGGAAAAAATCGTTTCATCTTGCCAGGCAGAAGAATTTTCCAACAAAGAGATCCTTATCCTCAGAAATCTCTACCTTGAAGGGGAAGCAAGATCAGAGGTTAATGGAAAATTAACGAAGAAGGTGAAGACAGCAAAGGAAACACAGATAGCCCAAAGCCAGCAAAAAAGCGGTGGAAAAAACATTTGCGGATCTTTGTATGCCGACTGGCCTCTTTTAGTGCTATTTCCTCCACAAATACAATGGAAGCCGGCAAAAATTAGTCATAATTACACGTCCACGTTTGCATCATTTTTAATTCCATAATAATTCTGTTTCTTCAGAAAAGGGTAGGAAGATTATTTTGGAATTCATTTTACATGTTAATGAAGAATTACTTTTCCCACGAATTAGAATGAATGCGGATAATGAAATTTCTACCAAAATGGTTTTTTATTCAGGTTTCTTCATTATTTGCCATCATTATTTAATGCTTAACAATTAGAATTACGCAGGAACTTCAAGGATACCACAGGCAGTGTAGTCTGGTTTTAGAAAGAATGGTTTGGTGGTTGGAATGACTACTGAATGCTTTTTTGCTTCGGCGCATGAAAAGAAAATTGGTTGGTTTGTGAAATAATGAAGAGAGATTTTAAATTTTTCTTTGATAGTAACATGGTTGTGAATACAAATTTTTCATTTTTAATTGGTATGTTGAAATTATTGTTCTGTTGATAATATTTTTTCAGAAGATGGTGCGTTGTTTCTGCTTCATGCGAATAAGATATTTAAGAATGCATTTCTTTAGAAGACCAAACGCAAGAAGAGATTGAAGGCCAACAGACAGATTCGCGTTCAACAGTGGTAAGCAGCAATGAATAGGAAGTTGAGCTCTTTCTGTTGCAAACGATGAGATGATTTTGCAACACTAATTTCCGATGTAATTTTATCTATCATGAATTATGTAATAATTAATTAAAGAATTGTTAATAAGAAGTATTGAAGAAAAAATCACTTATCTAACATCGGCATTTTCCCATTTATTTCTAATAAGACTATACTGTACAGATAGATATCAAAATTTTGAAGAGTGTTTTATCGGAGCGCATTGACTCTTGGTCCTCCATCTCCGATACCTGATTAATTAGTTATCTTTGGGCCTGGCTAAAATGATGATTTGACCACGAGTTTTAAGGTTACCTGGAAGGGAAACTTAATACTCTGTAAAGAAAGGACTTAATTAGTCACATAAGATATCTCACTCATTCTGCCACTCGCATATCATTAACTATTCCAGTCCTTCTTCCTCTCTCGTCATATTTCAACAAATTATTTTTTTAAAAAGGGAAGTTTGTTTACTTAGTTATAATGCTCGTCAGTGGCATAGCGAGGGTAAGTGGGTCTGAATCATAATGTGATTTTTTCGCCTCCCTTCGTCATCACCAGTGATTTAATTCGTGTAAATGGCGCACGGCGCATGGTATCTTGTCGCCCCTCATCGTATTTGGCTTTAAAAAGGGACATAAAGGCTTTAATGTTTTGCAACCATAACATAACATAACATAACATAACATAACATAACATAACATAACA
>BGPR01013716.1:4274-19603 GCA_013235015.1 Araneus ventricosus | reverse complement strand
CATAACATAACATAACATAACATAACATAACATAACATAACATAACATAACAGCATACTTTCCAACTCGGAGCCAGGGCGGCTCCCTGTCGGTTGGGTTGATAAACGTGGAACTTTATTGATAAAGCAAGAGAAAAAAAATTACATTTTATACATAAGGCTACAAAGAGAGGAAATACAAATATAAACACTAATGTGGTATCCTTCGAGGAGGCGCTCGTCCACTTTCTCTCTACCAGCTGACGTCACGTCACGTCAAATGATCTTGCTCTGGTTAGCGACAGACATTGCTGTGCGATGGCGAGTGACGGAACGCAACGCCTAAACTGCCTACGATGACTTAACATGACTTGATGTACAGGGCAGTAGCCTCCCTCCTAATTCTTTCTCTTAAATCTTTTTTCAATTTAAATGTCTGTGCCGTCTTAACTGTTTGTGTCGTCATCATTAAATTTATAAAATAGAAAAACGTGCCTTTCTTCTGACTTCGTATCACCACACACTGGACTAGGCTCCCATACTACACTAATATATACACAAACATATACACACATATAATACAAATATTTACACTAAACTAGACTCTGTGTCCTAGAATAATCACATGTACTTTTACATGATGCTGTTGATGACAAGTTAGACGTGTGGTGAACATGTGTCTGGGCCCTGAGACACTGAAACTGATGATCTGTCTCTGGCATGGAATGTTCCAGGAGAAAGGAGAAGAAGGGCGTGTTGGGAGACATGAGCTTTGTAGCGGGATGAACAGTGCAGGCTAATGTGGAGTTATTCTGGCTGTTCCGATTTAAGTAGGTCTTCTTGGCTGGGGATAAAATTGAGGAGGTCTGTTATTTTGTTTGTTAGCGGGCGGTGATTGGTTATTGATTTCATCCAGGCTTCTATGTGTTGATCTGCTGGACACCTGAGGTGGTAAGAAAGCGTGAGGTGGCACTCGCTAGCATAGTGAAGAGGCGTGTCAGGTTGTCCACAGGCACAGCAGTTGTCAGGGTGTTTTCCGAATCGGAAAAGATAGGAAGGGAAGGGCCCGTGCCCTATGATAAACTGGATGAGCTGTCTCGGCCAGTTATGATTTCGAAGTCCTACCTTCTTTATGACTTCATATTTGGAGCGGCCATTAATGCCATCATCCCGACGCCTCTGCCATCTTGTTTCGCACTGCTTTCTGGGAAGGGCGACCGTGAACACTTCTGCCTCCGTATACGTGATTGCCTCTTTGGCCAGCTCATCAGCTTTCTCGTTCCCCAGGTACCCTACGTGAGCTCTAACCCAACCCAGCCTGATGTTATGAGTGTTGTACATAGAGTTTTGAATAGATCTAGCGATTGGGCTATTGGTTTTCAACATATTTCAATAAACTATTTTTTTTAAAAAAGGGAAGCTTGTTTACCTAGTTATAATGCTAGCCAGTGGCGTAGCGAGGGTAAGTGTGCCCGAAACATAATGTGATTTTTTCGCCTCCCCTCGTCATCACCAGTGATTCAATTTATGTAAATGACACCCGGGGCGTGGTATTTTTTCACCCCTCATCGTATTTGACTTTAAAAAGAGACATAAATGCTTTAATGTTTTACCCCCAAGTAGCAAGAATAAGTGGCGCCCGGACAATATTTTTTTTTTATCCCAGTCGTCATCAGTGGTTTAACAAGCGTAAGTGGCGCCGGTGGTATGAGGTATTATTTTTTGCCCCTCATCATATTTTGTTTTAAAAATGCGATAAGCGCAGTAATGTTTGACATCATATCGCCCTCCTAAAAGTGGCGCCCGGACGCCGCCCTTGCCCCCCCCTGTCGATACGCCACTGATGCTGGCTGGGTCTCGCTAGTCCTGTCCGGTGCTTTGTGGGTGCTCAGTGTCACGCTTGGGGAGAGGGGGGTGAGCTGACTTTCCCATAGAAATTCCGAAGGGAGCAGGTGCGGTCAACAGTCACTCCGGTGGTTGCCTGGTTGTAGTTGCATCGCTACACCTACTAATTTTGTTTAATGTGAAAATGTATTAATCTATGTCAATGTGAGGGTCTTGTTTTATGTGCAGTAAAAGTTAGGAATGAGAATTCTTTAGAAGCCATTTTTTCAATAACCAAATCTAGTTATTTGTTTTTTACAAAAGTCAAATAAAAAAACACGAACCACTAATTGATAACTAAGCCGAAATAGTTCGGGATACTTTTTCAATCCCGGATAACCAGTCGAAAATCGAGATTGTTACGGCCAATTCGGGATGCCCGATCATCTTACCATAAAGAATGCAGTAAAACACCATTTATACGTCTATCAAGGAACTAACGTAAAATGACGTATAACCGAATTTGTAATATAAAATTTTGATTTTGAATAGGAATTTAATGTTACTAACACAAAATCATTTAAAAGAAATTTAAAAAAAATTTTAAAGATAATACTAGTATTACTATATGATACTGAAAACAACAATTAAATTTTAAAATTAAACATTTACATAAAAGTGAAAATAATCACACATTTATTGCATGTACCTTGACTTCTAATTATACATTTTTAAAAATTTTATCTGACTTATGTGCATGCAGGTAGGCGTTTAATAAAAAAATCTTAATTTTGATTATAAAGTCTTAAAATAATAGGAACGGAGAAATAACGAATGAGGCTGGAAATTCACGAATTTTAGAAAGGGGTAAAACAACGTATAATCGAGCCTTTGCATCGTATAAACGAAGTACTTTACTGGTCGCTGGTTACGGATGAATCGGGACTGTGACGAAACACATGTAAATGTAAACCACCTATAAATGGGAAACGATATAGTTTAGCAACGGATTCCGAGACTAGCACTTTTGGACGATTTTACAGCGGAAAGGGGTGTCAGGCAATGAGTCATATGAGCGCATTTCCGGAGTTCTTTGTTAGATCACGCTCAGTAAAATGTAAACACCACCCTTCCATTCTTCACTTTTCCCCTATTTTGATGAAAATGACTCCATCCGGCGCATGCGCAAAAGTGCGGGGGGTTTCGGAATCCGTTGCTAAACATTACGTGGGGTTTCTTAATCTTTTTTAAGGAGTTTGTTATTCTGGCATTCACACAAAGTTCCGTAGAATTAATTTTTAAATACTTTAAAGGTTTATGGTTATTTTACTTGCATAACCTGGTTAAGCACCTGTATTTTCTCTTGACTTGGAATGTGTCATGAGATCGGTAGTTCATTACACATTTCATTGTTCCGAATGGGCAAGTTCTTAAACGCAAAACTAATTGTTGACTCATGGCTATGTTCATAGCATTTTAAAATCCGTCATGGGAACCGCGCGTTCCAGTTTCCGAACGCGTAACGTATAGTTCTTAAAATTAATTTAATTATCCTTTCCTTCTTTTTCACCTTTTCGGTGGTCTGGGCGTGCATACCTGCTCGACATTTTGTATATCAAGATTGTCATAAGCGTGATATTTCATATCATAGGATTACGCTTGATATTAACGAGTCACACGCGGAAAAGAAACCGTGCATTGTTTCGCAGTGAAACCACACATTTAGCATATTTCTACTGCGCATGAGCGAAAAGCAGTGTAATTTTTCTTTCACACCTTAAGAACCAGACATATAGACCAACTTATATAAAAATTCCAGTTCAATACAGTTGGTATTCAGGAAGATATCTGCATTACAAGAGCTAAATTGCTTTCGATCTCTAAGAGAAACAAAATGATGAGTGTTCTTGCACAAATTGATATTTTTTAAAATTGAATCTTCGAAAGTAATAATGAATTTCATGAAGGTTGAATATCCTGAATACTCACGCATACTTATAAATTAAATGCATAATTTAGATTGCATTTCGATGATACCTTACTCGCTGGAAAAATAGTCCGTTACCGTTCAATGGTTTCATTGTGAAATCATGAATTTCTTGATAATAAAAAATGCTAATTTTTTTCCTTTACATATTTATGATCAGCTACATGGCTAATACTCATTTTTGAAATAAATTTAGTTATTTCCGAACCGAAACATGTAGTGAACTTGAAGGGGTTAAACGCACAAAGCATTTAGCATACCTTTGTATCTGTTAGAGTTCGGCGGTATTAACTTGATAGGATAGGACAAAACGAAAATAGTAATTGACTAGAAAATCACCCGTCATGATATGACGGGTGCAAATTGCCTCTTCATTCGAGAGATTTCCCTTCAAATTTGACGTGTTTAAATAGATATTTATACCTCGCTAACCATCTTATTTTCCTTTCCTTTGTCGTCCGCCGTCTTTTTGCGATGGGTTCTTCGTCGGTATTCATCGTAAAAAATGCAGTAAACTAATTTATGATTGTAAATATTAAATTATAGTAAAAAATATATAGGTACAAAATATGTACATAATAATTCAATAACCATAAAATTCTCACCTTGTCAAAGGAATTCTTTTTTGAAAATCTAATCAAAACAAAGCAATTCTCTACTTGTTAAACGTTGCCAAAAAGTATTATCAAATTATATCATCACGATTGCAGTAAATAATCAGATGCATAGTGGCGTCCAAACTATATCACGCGCATGATATACCACTGACGTGATTTACTACTTTCTATTAAAAAAACGGAAATTAATTTGAAATATAGGATTAATATAATTTAAAATTTCTCGGGAACTATTGATCATAGCGAGATAAATTTTATATCAATCAATTGCAAATCTTATTTCACTACTTTAGAGCTATTAAATTTGAAATTAGAACTACAATTACTTTTTTAAATTCTAACAATGAAATGATACTGTTTAACGTCTCGCAGTGCTATGGCGCGAATTTTATTGTTGGGGACGTCAGAGCGTTACCGGATCAGTGAGAGACAGATCTGGGCTATTATATTAGTAATTATAATGTTAAAAATTGATTAAAACCTGACACGCGGTAAGAACGCCGCGTCGATTTTAACTTTGAAATCTATAGCGCCTCTTCCAACAGGATAAAAACAGTTTTGGACCTCTAGTCCGAAACATCGTTGCATGATAATGTTTCAGGACTGATTCGTCAGTCTTGTTTACCTTGATTGAATCAGCCGTTGCATTCTGTGCGTAACGACTTTTACATTACGCAATTTACAGAAAGAATGTCGGTCCAAACGTCCATCTGTCTATTTTATAGCAGCTCTTTAAAGTATTTCTTATCATTTTTTTCTTTCATATCATATCATATCTTTCTTTCCATTTTCTTTTTAAATGGAAGATTTTCGCATCACGCAATTTACGGATAGTATGACATCCTGAAAACATTAACATGTTCAACAAGAAGTGGCATCACAATACAGCGTAGGGAAATGTTAGATGACATGGGCAGTTACGTTTGCTGTGTGTACGTGCGAATTGATTCTACAGACGAGATAAAGATTTTTTGACTTTTCAACATCAAGAATATAAATCTGCGAAAACCTCGACTTCAGAATAGTTTCGCAGCGTCGATCATTTTCTTGAATGAGCAGAAAAAACAATTTAATTAATGTTTTTTATAGTATTCGGCAACGAAATTACAAAATTTAAGCCACACAGAACAACTCGTATACATCTAATGTCTGGTAGCTTCGGGCTTTCTCAGCTTGGTACGGACATACAACAGCAAAAATATTAATTACTGTTACGAAATTCAGCCAGCAGAAGTTTTCTCCCATCGACTTTCTCTATATTTCAATAGTATGGTGCGTTTTGTGTTTAATTTCGTCATATGGGGAAAGGAATCTAATATGCATCATGTAACTCTTCCCTTTCACCGATTTGATTCACAACTGGACACATATCTACGATTTTGATGTGGAGACTGCATACCAAATTTCATTTATCTAGCTTGGTCATTGCGTTTTCATGCACACGAACAGACAGACGGACAGTCACCTGTTTGACCGATTACGCTCAAGATTAGGGATGGCGATTATTGCTAAAATAGCCGGGTTTCGGTTATTCAGGTTTTTTTCACCTCCGGTTTAACCGCTCAAAATAACCGGTTTTTGAAATAACAGGTTTTCGGTTTTTTTTTTATAAAATAACAAACGCCGTTTGTAGACAAAATTTTTATTAATATTGTTTTTACGAGAAATCTATCCATTGGCCAATAATTGTCTGTTCATAAAGACTCTTTCAGTAATCCGCCAACCAAAGCTTCGAGGAAGCCGTTGTCGTTGATTGACCTAAGAGGATGAAATTCAAAGCTTCATAACTTGGTAAATTTTTATCTAATCGAACCTAAAATCGAGCCCATCTTTCTATCCGGTGTTTTCGCCGGTAACTGGATTTTAAAAAATAACAGGATATAACAGGGACAAAAAATAACCGAAAAAAACACGGTTCACTGAAACAAAAAAAAAACCGGTAGGATTTTCCCATTCCTATTCAAGATTTGATACAGGTTTAGAAAGTTACGGTGAAAACCATATACCAAATTTTATTTGTCTAGAGCTTTCCATTTTTGATTTACACTGTTGATACAGAGAAATAATTCCAAATATTGCTTTTCTCGGGCTCAAAGAGCTCTAAAGCCTGGAAATTCATCAAAATCTCACTTTTTAATTTTTCGACGATTACAATACTTTATCTTAGAGTACTTCATATTTCTGTACAAGATATACTTTATTCTTCCTATAATCTTACACATCTAATAATCCTAAATGCGCTCCACTATTAAGCATATTCCATATAACAAAAGTGCATCAATAAATTTTACATAATGGCTTCGATATTTCTAGTTTCTTTTTTTGCTTACAACCAAAACTTCCCTTTTGTTAAATATGAATTTTACTTCAAACTTTAATATTTTATAGATGTATTATGAACATTTGCATCAAACTCGGTAAAGGAAATTAGGTAAACATTAAATGATTTCTGAAATTTAGAAATTCTTCAATCGGAATTTTGTAGAATTGGCACAGGTACTTAAGTAAACACTAAATGCTTCTGAAATTTAGAATTCTTCAATCGAAATTCTTTAGACTTTGTAAAGGAAATTAAGTGAACACTAATTGCTTCTAAAATTTAGAATTTATAATCGGTAAAAAAAGTAAGTAAACACTAATTGCTTCTAAAATTTAGAATTTATAATCGGTAAAAAAAGTAAGTAAACACTAATTGCTTTCTGAAATATAGAATTTTTTAGTGGTAGGCACTTTCCCTAAGACAACAGGTACATTAACAAAATTGAAAGCAGCCTATCTTAAAACAAAGCAAATTTCATTCACTAAATATTTGTTTCATAATTATTTATCAGACTATTTCAATCTTAGACAAATAAATAATCGCAATCAATGATTTCCCATGTACCGGAAATAAACAAAAGCTGAATCTTCTTTATTGCTGTTTATCGATTCAAATATCTGGCAAGAACTATGGCAATCACCTCTTCAAATCTTTCATCGCTCCGGAAGTCCTTATCCTTGCCTACAATGATCCCTGCTTTAAATTATGAAAACTAATAATTATCAAGTCACTTGTCCATGCTTCCAGAAAGAAAACATCAATATTAGCCCTAACTGTTGAAATCTCAAGGTTGTTTAAGCCATTATTTAGCCATTTCGTTGTTTAAGGAATCCTAACTAATTCAGCTCTGCGATAAAATGAGTTCTTCAAGTAGGTTATAGTTCAAGTAGTTTCCATTGTTTGGAGGAGACCCTTGGTGAAATCTTCGCCCTTTGTTTTGACAGAGATGAACGAATTTACGATGGCAGATTTAGAATTAAAATATTCAAGCTATCTGGATAATGTATTGTTTTCTCAAACTTGATCCTTCCGTCTGACAGGAAATGAAAAACTTTTTGTTGAGAATTTCACTTTTGTGTTATCATTTCTAGAATTCAAAATCAGGTGCTCAGTTTTGAAATCACACGAGTATTGTTTCTTTCTTTCAGTGGGAATTGGGAATTTCCAAAAAAGAGATCATCTTTGCACTAATGTTTGTAAAAGTTCCTCAATGATTTGATGACCTTTCATGATGATGATAGCCTTTTAGCAGACTTTTACCAATAACTGTTTGGCATGCATTCTACATTCCATTATAAATTTATTTTGTGACTTTAATCCATAATAAATTGCCTTATCCATAATATACATAAGGAAATAAAGATAATGGGAAATAAGAAAATTTTCTTTTCGAATCTCGGCACGGATATTTATATTTACGGACATTTAATTAATTCGGCTGCCATTTAAACTTTTATTAGCTTTTTGCGGTCTCCTGCATTTCCTGCGACCTTTTGAATTTTATTTAAGTTCTTTTTACGAAGAGCTGTTCCATAATAAATAAAATTCTTTGTTTTTTAAAAATAATAATAATGAAATACAAATTAAATTGAAAATCATTGTGATTACGATGAAGATGTGCACTAGGTTCTCAAGAATTATGCAGTATTCTTCAAATTATGATGTGTTGTCCGTTGCCCAAAAACTAATTCATAATAATGTACCAGTTTTGTTTCATGATTACAAGATTTTGACAGCTGTATTCACATTCTCAGGAAGAGCATTATATTGTAAAGGTAATATTAATTTATTTTAAGTGATTTCAATTGAGTTAAATCACAGAGTCATACAAAACTAACTAAGATTTCTCAAGCCAAGTCTGTAGGATTTTTTTCTCAGACGAAATGCATCCACATCACGTTCAGACTATCAAGCACTTCAACCAGACGATTTTGATCTTGGATTGCTTTTGTGCAATGGTTTTCGCAACACAGTGCTACAGAATTCCTTTTTTCTGCTTCCATATTGTTCATCAAGGAAGCTTTTCTCACAATATGGACATGAGGTAGTGGCGAATCCCGATGTAACATAACTTGGTGCGAAACAGAGCTGAATTGTGGAGGGCAACCTCATCGAACCTTATCTTATGGCATTCCGCCTGATCAGCGTCAACTACTTGATATTTTAGAGCCCATGTTTGCACAACTTTTGGACAAGAAATAGCGTTCTGCATCGATACGGCCTTCGTAGTAATAACATCTTGGTGTAGTGACACCAATTTCATCCACTACATTCTTGCCCACTGTCGTGTCATATACAAATGCAGCCGATAAATTAAGCAATTTTTCTTTTAATTTAGTTTATTAATGACACACACAGGACTAGCATAACATAAATAAACAAACACAAATACATTACACATAAAAGATAAGGAAAATATACATTACAATTACTATTTCGAATCATGGCCACCCAAACATCCTATCCGACATTTCATTCTCAAACACAAACAGCCACCCCAGCTAATGTCCGACAACCAACTGAAATGTTTACATAATAGTCTTGTGCCGCGCCATCTACTGCAGGCAACAGCAACTATAAAGTGAAATTCCTTACACCACTTAGATGCAACATTCAGCCAACACTGGATCCGGCATGGTGATCCAGTGTACTGACCAGCTGAATTTCCTCCTGCCATTCCATGATTACACTTCACATACTGGCATGACACACTTCTTGTGGGGGCATATCAATACTCTGGTATGCAATACTCCAGGTAACAGTGCTCAGGAACTAGTTCCACGCATTATGGTAACTGCCGGAGAACGGGACACATTCGAATCATATGCTGTGGAGATATGAGGACTGCAATGCGGCTCGTGGATGGCACTCTGAACACCTTCTTTGACTACTGTTCATTTTGTTAACGTATATTATTACTTAATTATTAAAGCGCGTATTCACTAAAGTTGTGTCATTTCATTTTTGGAGTTTTCTGTGTACAATACAGGCGGAAAATTACAATATATATAAGAAAATGAATCATCAACTAGTAATGAATTTCACTTAAACTAATCGTACAACAAATTCTAACGTAGTGCTTTAAGTCAAAATGATTTCTTGATTATTTTTGATTACAAATGTTTATGAATACCGAAGAAGGCGATATAAAACACTTTGCCCTCTTAGGGCCGCGACCCACAGTTTTAGAAACCCATCTCCGCCAGCTGGGCCGATTTGTCCAACATTATCGAAACTTCTTTTCTATTTTCAAGATTTCATGAAACATTTTTTTCTGTTTTGTAATTAACCATTAAAATCCTGAACTTCATAAAAATCCTACCAAATGAATGTCAATATCTCACTAAATGATGATTGAATTTAACATCTCTAATTTTCCTCCTACAAAACCTTTTAGTCGAAAGAGATTTCTTATCACACCTAATGTTTATTCACTGCATATTTGTTGCTGTCTTACAGATAATTTGTTACAAAAGTTAATAAATTGTAAGGATTCTTTGTTTGTCTGTTTAAGTTTCAGAATATAATAACACAACTAAGTTATGCAAACATTTACTATTTCAAGTAAATATTTAACCAATAAATTGTAAGCTAATGAAAAGAATAAACGAACTAATAGATGAATATTGCCATCACTCTGACTTGGCTCTTTTAAATTTATAAACTGACTGTTGCTTTGGCCTCGTGACAGAACGACGGCTTCTGGACTGAAAGATTTTGGGTTCAAACCTAGATTTGTCAGAAGGTACATCGTCTTCCTGCGTTCCTGATGTACGTTAATTCCGCCCTTCCGCTGGTGGGTGTGCACAAAGGTGCTGGACTTCAACAGATCATGGTTGAAAATTACGCAGTCCGTCCCGCAGTAGTCCTCTTGTAAGTTCAAAAATGGACGCTAAACTGAAAAAGTGTAGGAAACCGAAATTTATATGATGCATGGATGATGATCGATAAAAAACCGAATTCTACATATCATTAGTTATTAAACAACATATGAGTAATATAATATTGTATTAATTAATTCGTCAATGAAAAGGAATCAATTTATTTTGACGTAAATTTACTTCCCTTCATAGTGATCTAACGGGGTGTCATGAAAGGAAAAAATTATGACGCTTTTCGTGGTATTTTTAAACGCTTATAGCTCCGCAACCAAATAACATAGAGAGTTGGTTTTAGTTTCATTGAACAGAGAAAGGTAGACACTGAAGATCGCAAGAAAAATTCTAGAATTCGGAATTATGGTTTAGCCACAGTCGAGTTACAAAGTTGGTGAAAATCACGAAGAATTTTGATGACGTCGCAGCAACCGATACGCGCGCACGCAGTGACCAACCTAGTTTCCCGTGTTTTCTCATACCTAAATGTCTGGCTGCCTCAGTCACTCGCTGCAGTCAGTTGTGAGCGGTATATTAACTGAAACTCCAGAATTGTTGAATTACGTTTGCTATTTCTCGTACTATCGTCCGATTTTACATAAGACTGTTACTAACAGAAATTGTATCCAATATTAATAACATGAATAAATATATTACATTGGAAAACAATTTTTTTCGCGAAAAAAAACCCGACCAAAATCACAAATCAGTCCAATAAATTGAGAGTTACATAGAGCTACTCCAGTCACATAATCTCAGAGTCACAAAGAGTTACTTCAGTCACATGGAGCTACTTTAGTCACAGAAAGACACAGTTGAGTAAGGTAAGTAAGTTTACGCCCCTCAATCCCAGCTGCCGTTTGAACATATTAACTCAAAAACGAAATGAATTAGAAGGATTAAATTTAGTATCGGTCTTTACGGTAAAATTGTAGAACTGTATAAAATTTTAAACGAAATGCATTAGTGAGAAGTCTGTGAATATAAAAATCTGGAAACACAACGAGTTGGATTTGGTATATGGTTTTATCATCAGAATTGTAATTCAGAATCTCAATTCGTATTTTTTAATCCTTTTAGTTTTTTCCTCTATTCATTTGATTCAAAATTAAACGAAAATGATAAATAAAATTTCAATACTTATACTTAACTCAGTTTGAGAATTCAGACGGAAATGCTGTCTCAATATTACTTTTGCTCATAAATAAAACATTTTTGTTCCCAACAGCGTTTGTCAGCGCTGCAAATAAACACATTATTTGCAATATTTGAAAATGATACTGAAAAAAACAATAATATTTTTCTATAGAATTCAAAGCAAGTAGAAATGAGTTTTTCGTGAATAGTGGCTTAAATACTGCGATAGCATTTTTTTTTCAGATTTTAAATCTTAAATAAAAATAATATTCCCCATTATATGTGCTTTCATGAAATAACCATTTAAACAAACATCCTTTGGTCGAATCTTTTTAATGTATTCTAAAATGACAGAAAGCCTATTTTAATGAAGTCGTTATTTTATCCATCAATTCAAGAAACCATTTATGTCAGGCGATGAAATGAATTCATTACAAAAAATCGCACAAAAGAACTTGATGTATAGAAGAACACATTTAAGAAGGATTTTGTTCTTCGTCGAATCTAAAATAAAATTTAAAAGCACTTAAAAGATATTTAAAACTAATATCCCTGCTCTAAATTCAACTTTTACGTTGAAATCAAAAGGAAAATCTTGTTTGAAGGGTCAATGACATTTTTTTGACAAAAATCGTGTCACAGCAATTAGTACCTTGCCACGGGTAACCTACCAAGTTTGTTCTCTGTGGAAAACGGATGTTTATGGGAAATTTGTGTGTCAAACTCTCACTATTTTTACGGTCACGTTAATTTAGATTAAATTTACTCTCTTTTAATGGTTTCTAAAAGGGCAATTGAATTTAAAAAAGCTACACCAACCTATTAATTACATTAGCGCAGATGTCTGTCAAAAAGTGTGAGTGATTGCACATGTCATTTCCTGTGTTCTTTTGTTTAATTTGTAACACAAATATTCATTTGTAATTTATTTAAAAACCGACTTCAGATATTCCATCATAGGCGGCCAGTTTGAAGAAAGTAGTTCATTCATAAATTAAATTCTATTTTTTAAACCACAAATAGCACTCGTTCACATAGTTATGGTAATTAAATTTAGAATCTAAAACATAGCCTTTCATTAATCTGCAGACAATACAAAAAGAATGGTTGTTTTCTGGAAGTATTTTCTTTCTTTCGATAACTAGAAGTTTTTTGAACAAATGCTAGTTCAATTTTCTAAAGACGAAACAAATATAAACTAAATAAAAATTGTTATTTTTGTCTTTTGTGTTCGTTGTGAAAGTCTACAATTAACAAAAGATTTCTTTACTGCAGAACGAAACCTAGATACTGCTTCTCGAATACAAAACTTCCTTCATGCTTATTTTAAAATAATAAAAATATTCACATTAATAACTTATAAAAGCTTACGGCTAAGAAGACTAGTCAATTCACTATCTATGACGAAGACAAATGCCAAACAAACTTAATGTTACAAACATGACAAAAAACACATATATAGCCTAATATATACAATATTTATAATTTTGCATAATGTAAAAGTTTAAGGCAAACTTAGAGACAAGAAACAATGCAAACGATATTTAAAAATTAATTCATTTTCGATATTTAAACGATTAATTCATTTTTGTATTAAAAAGTTATGAAACTTGTTTTGCTTAAAGAAAATAAGAAAGCTAAAATGTTCATTCACTTCCTCTCTGAAAATCAATTATCTTCGTCTGAAGAATTGATAAACACAAGAGAAATGAACTAATATGTAAAAAATAAGATTTTCTTCGAACGAATATGAATGCGAATAATAAACAAAATAATAAAAGGGGACACCAATAGAAAGATATAGAGACGGTACTAGTTTTTGGTTTTCCGTATGTTAAGAAATCAGCTGTGTGCTTTGCATTCACGATAGAGACGCCGAAACGTCGTTTTTCTTATTTATACGTCATTTTACCATGCGCACTAAACGATTTGAAGATCATGTTCGAACTATACGAGGAATATGAAACACTCTTTCGAATTGCGATTTGAGAGCGACAAACTTCAATGAATGAATTTCCAATAACCAAACCTTATAGAATATAATTAACAAATGGTTTTATATATAGCGTATAGCTGCTTAATATTTAGTTAATAATATACATTACAGAATTAATAATATAATAACATCTATCAATTGCCTGATAATATCAAAGTTTAAAGACGATGGAAAGCTGGGATCCAAGTGCCAGCATTTCGAGATTCTATGCTGTAAGGGAATTTTTCAGTCAAAATTAGCTTAAAGTACTATTAGAATGTAAATCTAATTTCCCTAAGTATATCCCTTAAACTGTTTTTTCACCTGCAACTAATTACTTGACATTTTCTGTTTCAGGAATGTGTTATCGTATTGATTCAACTAAAATGACAGAACTTATGATGTTTGCTTGCACTTTAAATGGATTCCACGTAATTTTTGTACCCAATAACGTCTGTTAGTGATTTCATTTTGTCCTATCGGTTTAAAAATACGATAATTCGATGCATTTATGATGTTTGAGCACGGGTTTAAATAATTCAGAATTCACATGAATTGATGAGTTTAAGGGACAGACACAGTGACACAAACTCTAGACGAAATCTAGACAAAGAGTTCTTTAAATGGATAGCTGTATTTTACTTAGAGCCTAGTGGTAAGGTCTCGTCTTCGGTGCCGGAGCGTTTCCAGGTTCGAGACCCAATTCCACTGAAGATTAGTATGTGGGCCCGTTGCACGCTAAATCATACGTAGGAGGCCAAACGTCCTTCCGCTGGTGTGGTGTGGGAGTCTTGAGAAGGGGGTGGCGTCGTCATCTGGCCGCTGTTCAAAATTACCAAGTCCGTGTCAAATTAACCCTCGAGTTGCTTCAGAACGGGACGTTAATATAAGGGGAGTTGGAACCCTAACCCTGTTACTTCGATGTATTTTTTCTTAAAATCTGTTACAGATTCATGTTTAAAATTTTTTATGCAAGTAAAGTACATCTTTCTCATTATACTAAAATGGCTTTTTTTAATTCAAAAATTT
This sequence comes from Araneus ventricosus, assembly GCA_013235015.1. Taxonomy (NCBI): domain Eukaryota; kingdom Metazoa; phylum Arthropoda; class Arachnida; order Araneae; family Araneidae; genus Araneus; species Araneus ventricosus. The sequence continues at coordinate 4,861 of BGPR01013716.1, read as the reverse complement.
ATTTTTTACATTTTTTTGTGTCAAAACAAAAACAAAAAAAAATGCTAAATTGGCCACTTCGATGTACCTTTTCTCAAAATCTGTTATAGATACATGTTTGAATTTTTTTAGAAGAAAAGTATACCTTTTTCATTATACTGAAATGAGCTTCTGGTTAATTTTTACTTTTTTATATATTTACAAAATATTTAATTTCACATAGTGAAATTTTACCCTATTTTGACTCAAAAAAATTGTAAAAAATAAATTTTACATATTTTGTTTTGGCACAGAAAAAAATTGTGAAAAATAAATTTTTGAATTTAAAAAAATTCATTTCGGTATAATAAGAAAGATGTACTTATATAAAAAATTTCAAACATGATTCTATCACAGATTTTGAGAAAAGGTACATCGAAGTAACAGGGTTAGGGTTAACGGACTTAAGGTTCCAACTCCCCATAACTAAAATAACTGTATTTTATTTAACCTTCCGTTACTTGTAATATCGAATAGATACACATGGAATCTACATCTATTAGCTGTTTTAACGCAATAGAATTTTGTTACAGAATATTCTTTTAACGCATTAGAATTTGAATTTTTGT